>BPTQ01000005.1:36518583-36706164 GCA_019973895.1 Chrysanthemum seticuspe
GGAGTTTAAGGTTGATAATGACGGTATTGTATGGTATGAAGATAGACTTTGTGTTCCCAATGATCAGGTACTTCGTGAGAAAGTTATGACTGAAGCTCATAGTTCTCCTTTCACTATCCATCCTGGTTCTACCAAGATGTATAGGGATTTGAAACAGTACTTCTGGTGGAATGGCATGAAGCAAGATGTGGCGACGTTTGTGTCAAAGTGTATAATTTGTCAGCAGGTTAAGATTGAACATCAAAGGGCTAGTGGACTGTTGCAACCATTGGATATTCCGACATGGAAGTGGGATAAGATATCTATGGATTTTGTGACTGGACTACCTCTTACTCGGAAGAAGCATGATGCGATTTGGGTAGTTGTTGATCGACTAACCAAATCTGCTCATTTCTTACCAATCAGAAAGGATTATGGTATTGGTAGATTGGCGGAGATTTTTCAGCAAGAGATAGTTAGACTTCATGGTACTCCGGCATCTATTGTGTCCGATAGGGATCCGCGTTTTACTTCTCGTTTCTGGAAAGGTTTGCAAAAAGCTTGGGGTACTCGACTTAATTTTAGTACGGCATTTCATCCTCAAACAGATGGTCAGTCAGAGAGGACTATTCAGACCTTAGAGGACATGCTAAGGGCTTGTGCTTTAGAATGGACTGGCAGCTGGGATGAATATTTGTGTCTAGTAGAGTTTGCATACAACAACAGTTGGCATGCTAGCACTAAGGCATCACCGTTTGAACTTCTTTATGGAAGGAAATGTAGAGCACCTACTTGTTGGGATGAAGTAGGTGAACGCTTAATTGAAGGTCCGGAAATGATTGAGATCACTAATGAGAAAGTAGCTGTTGCTAGAGAAAAGTTGAAGCAGGCTAGGTCTCGTCAGAAAAGTTATGCCGACAAGCATCGTCGTGATTTAGAATTTCGGGTTGGAGATCGAGTATTTTTGAAAGTCTCGCCGTTTAGAGGTGTGAAACGTTTTGGAATCAAGGGCAAGCTCAGTCCTCGATTCATCGGTCCGTTTGAAATTTTGGAGTGTATAGGAGAAGTTTCGTATCGATTAGCACTTCCGCCTCAGTTATCGCATGTTCATGATGTTTTCCATGTATCTCTTCTAAGGGGATACAATTATCATCCGTTACACGTTGCTTCTTATCCGTTTGATAAATTCAATCCGATATGTCTTTATCTGAAGAACCGGAAGCTATTTTAGAAAGACAAGAAAGAGTCATGAGAAACAAAGTCATTCCGTTCGTTAAGATTCTTTGGAAAAATCACCCGGAGCGTGAGGCTACTTGGGAAACCGAAGATTCGATGCGAGCTAGTTATCCTCATTTCTTTGAATAGTTGGTATGTTCTCATTTCGTTTTCGTTTCGTTTCATTCAATTTTCGAGGACGAAAATTCTTCTTTTAGAGGGGAAGAATTGTAAAACCTGAAAATCTAAAACATAGATAAGGACTAAAGTACCCTTGAAATCAAAAAGTATAAAATACGTAAAATACGTTTATAATCATTTAACGAAATTAAAACCTAACTTACGAACAAGTAAAACTAAATGAATGTGTGTACGTGATCGATTTTGGTACGACGAAAGATTTAAACGTTTCGCTAATGTGTTGGGCTTCGTTTTCGTTAACGGTGAACCACTTGGGCCGAGTATTTTGTCTCGTTTGGATCAAGGGAGCCGAGAGCCAAGAAGGCCATTTGGGCCGTGGGTTTTGTGTGCTCGGTTGGACCAAGCCGAAACCCAACCCCCCTCCTCAAAGCCCTAAACTAAAAATGTTACCACCTATAAATATAATACTTTTACATGAAATTGAAACCCTAGTTTCGTTGCCTCTCTCTTTCTTTTTCTCCATTCGGCCGAACCCTAGTTTTTGTGGTGTCGAGATTTTGCTTCAACCAAGCTAAGGTATAACAATGTTTATTCGTCTTCTTTCGTTACACCTTACTTTAATGTTTATTGTAACCTGTTTGTTTTGTCGAATTGTGTTTCCCTTTTTGTGGCCGAGCCGTGTGAAACCAACAAAGACAAACTGTAATGACTTGAACCTCATAATTATTAAAGAACATGTTATGTAATACGTATTATTAAATCGGATCATAGATATATGTTGAGCCATAGGACCGAACCATATGTACATAAGAATCGAACCATGTATATGTTTCGGCTAAGATAAAAACATGACAACTTGAATATGTAAAGTACGTAGGTGAGCTAGAGTTTGCGTAAAACCTATTAGCCGAACCCTATACATGTAAACCGAACCATATAAAAGTTTTGAACATGTATTTAACGAGTAAAGATCATGTAAACCTAAACCCTAGTTTGAAGTGTGAACCGAATAATGCAAGCCGAACCATAAATGGTTTGTGAACCGTGTCTCATATGCGTGCGTTTTATAAGTCAAGTGAGTTTGTGGATATGTAAACGTAGTACGTGGTCGTATCTAGTCTAAACTATTGTGCATGTGTGTGTAGATGTGTAATTAATCCGAGTAATAAGTAACTTGTGTGTCAAATAAAATCATAAACGTGTATGGGAATAAAGGTTGACGTATAACATGTATATAAGTAACGTATGGTTAAGACATGAAGGTGTTGGTTAAGTAGCGAGTCATTAAAAGACGTAACATGAAAAGTAAATGCATATTAATATGATATTAAAAGAAGGAGAAAACCCTAGAACATAATGAGAGTCGATTAGGGTTTGAAGCTAAGAGTGTTAATTCGTTATTTCATGTGTGAGTTATGACGTTTAAACTATTTTCACATTTAACCCTAAACTTTAATAAATGACATAATGAACCCTAATCTACGATATTAATTATAAAACACTTAAGTCTCATTTAATCATAAAAACCCTAAAGTATGAAGATCACTGAATACACTAAGTATAAACACCAAATGTTAAAAGATCATTTCGACGATTATGGAATCATAAATAACATGGACGACCGTTAATGTGTATAGGTTCTGAGAAGAAGGAGTAATCCTTTGCTTTTCCGTATTTTCTGCTTTTCGATCATTTGCTTTGGAATAAGGTACATATATTCTGACCTTTTCAGTAAAAGTTCCTTTTAACGTTTTCTTTCGTTAGCTTTTATATTAGGGTTTCCTAAGCCTTTGCTATGAACCCCATTCTGATTTGTTTGAGCTGTTGCTTATCTGAACTCTGATTTCTGAATTATGAAACATCTGATTTTGAACTATATGATATGAAAACTCTGATTTTGAAAATATGAATAACCTTCTGATAAAATATGATCTGTGTCAGTTATGACATTCTGATTTGACCTAAGATAGTTTGACACCCGAGCCAAATATTTCACTAGTCATGGGGGTTCCATGTCCGTATCAGTGATGCACCTCTGATATGACTCTAGGGCAGTAGAGTGATGTTCTGCCACGTTCCTGGATGGTGGAGCATATTTTGTATATGTAGGAAGGGGCGTATGGATGCATCCTAGATCTGTTATCTGTTATATGTTATCTGATGATTGATGTTGCGTGCATGCACGTCCTTCATAACTCTGGTAGGTCTCCCCTACAAATGTTGCCTTACGAGAAATGTTGCCTTATGAGAATATGATTATGATCTGATATTTGTTTCTGGGCTCGTGGTAGTTAACTATAAACTTTATTTGAAAATTCTGATTTATACTTTGAAAATGATTATGATTTTGCTATCTTTCGTTTACTATATTTCATATTCGATATCATTTAGTATTCGCTTTGCTTTCATATCTGTTCACTGGGCTTTTGAAGCTCAGCCGCATTTTCTTTTCTTCCGCGGCAGGTATCTAAGCACTGGAAGCTGGGTTTTGCTTTGGGACGAGTGCATGAGTGGACTTACCTTAGAGATCTTTCGCTTTGATCTTATGATGCCATTTAAGACTTATTATTTCAGATATTTTGTTGGAGTTATTTTTTTCCGCTGGGACCTATGTATTGAAGTCGTTTTGACTTGAATTATTTCCGCATTTATGTTAAGACTTCTTTGGATATTTAGGTTTGCTTTGATATGACACCATTACTTGTGATTCCTTTACCCTTGTCGGGTCGGGGCGTTACACCCGCCCATACAAAACTTGCAACCTGTGTGTTCACAACCCATTGCACAAAATATAGTGTGTCTAGTGGTCAAGTGTACGATGTCATAATAGTTCATAGTATAGTACCACGTATATAATAACTCAGGGATGCTCCAAACATGGGAGACTTTGCACTGCTCCAACAAGGGAGACTCTTTTGTCACTCGACCACCTAGGCGAGAATTATTGAGAACACTCCACCGTTAAGGCGAGAATTATTGAGAACACTCCACCGACAAGGCGAGAATTTATAGTGATGCTCCAAACATGGGAGACTTTATAGTGATGCTCCGATCATAGGAGACTTTATAGTAATGCTCCGATCATAGGAGACTTTAGGTCAAGGTCATAACACGTCCGGTTCAATAAGTTCAAACAAGTCATAAATTTGTATTTAAGTTCAAGGGTTCCATTCAAAAGTTCGTAATTAAGTTCAAAGATTTAAGTCGAGTTCAAAAGTTCAAAACAGTCAAAGAGCTCGAATAATATCAAAAGGTTCAAGATAGTCGAAACGTTCAAAATCACGTCAAACAAGTTTAAAATATATCAAAAGGGTCCTTGTACAAGTTAAAAGAGTTTAACTATATGTCAAAAGGTTCATATCAAGTCCAAAGTGTTCACTTATATGTTAAAGGGTTCGAATCAATTTAAAACAGCTCAAATATACATGTCGAAAGGTTCAAAATCAAGGAAAGTGTTTCAACTAATAGCGTTCATAACATAGTGATCAATTTAGTTCGGACATAATCTACTTACGTGCACATAGAGTGAAACAAAAGATATTTAAGTTCATATAAATGTAAAGTAAAAGCAAGTAGTTGAGCATGTATCTCCCCCGAAGAGTTTATAAAACAATTAAACGAGTAAAAGTGGGGCTACGAACTCACCTGGTGCAATGTTTATGATGACAAAAGTAGATACACTGAAATGAGGTGCGATCTCTATCCGCAACCTAATATGAATGATGTGCTCTAATATAAGTCATGAAACAATGTCGTGTATGCAAACTCATATGATATCCATACCACTTGTACACTTTTGAAAATAAAGTTTATTGTCGAAAAATAATCTTATAACGTCTTGACAATTTATAAATTACTTTACAAGTATTTACGTTGAAACGATATCCTACGATAGTCATTTAGTGATTTATTATGAAATTATAGTTTTTCGTCGTAAAACAATGTCATTTGACAATTTCATGAAAGTGACTAAACGGCCTTGAAATGCTAGTCGTAAAATGGTGCACATCGAGTGTTAGGAAACAAACTCAACAGTTTTGGGAAGCTTGTATCATTATCTCAAAGTTTTAGCATTTAAGTTTTCATCCTAGAGGTCTCGATCATGGAGAAAAATATAGGTAATGTATGGTACTTGTGTCCAAAATGTTGTTTACTGTAACTTTCAGCAAAGTTTGAGTGTCCATATTTTATTCGTCACAACTCTGCTTGACGAACAGTTGAACATTTTGGAAAATAGGCTAGGCGAACTTACTTTTACTAGAAGACATCGTTTCATAAAAAGTACTCCATCAATGTTTAAAACGACCCTCAACATGGTCATTCGCGGCCGTAATGTTTGTCTAATAGAAATATATTAGTTTTGCTTATATAATATAGTTACGGCAACTTTATTTAAACGCGTGTAATTTAATCGTTACCAGTCCGTTTTCTACGTTTTATATGTCCTTAGCTTCGTATTAAAGTATACTAATATATTTTTGATAAGTCGACACATTTTATAGCGCTTAAGACTCATTTTTGACTCGTATAAAGTGGAAGTAACATGCTGAAATTTCTGATTTTTATAGTTTTCGTCGTCTAACTTGAAAATATTATAACTTCTTCGTTATAACTCCGTTTTAACCCGTTCAAGCGGCCACATTTTCGTTTTAAAGTATATTTTCCAAATATCTAGCCCAAAAATTTTTACAATCTGTCGAGAATTCCAGAATTCAAAAATATGATCAGACCTTTAAATAAAGTTGTCGAAATGAGTTTTTCTCGCGCAAAACCTATTCTAACCAACGCCGAAGCTATTCTAATCCTACCATACACCTTCTTAGGGTGTCATGGGTTCCTAGACATCACCAAAAGTGATATGTTTCAAGGAGTAATTATAGGATGATGAATATATATTTATAACACTTAAAAACAATAAAAAGTGGTATAGACATCAATATGACTTGCATGTTTTTCTCAAACATGATGAATGAACATAATATGAATATGAAAGATAAATATGAACATGAAATGCTTACTAGTTACTTGATGAGGTTAAATGAACAAGGGTTAATCCTAAACACCATAGGTTTTTATTTCAAAACCTTACTTAAGAGTATGCTAGTGTTGTATAAATAACTTGACTTGAAAAATTTATGAACTCTTTGCTTGGTCTCACCCTTGGCCGGTTCTAAGGAAGAAGAAAGGGAGAGTATGCTTTGATATTTCACACCTTGATATTATGTATGTGTGTTTTTGTTTGTTTAATATTATTTCATGTAAGTATAAATGTATATGCAAGATATTTTAGTACTCCAAATGTGTGAGTCACATGTGTATGTCGACACACACACAACACATAAAAGACTTGTGTGTTTTGTTTAAATTAAATGTATAAGTGTAGAGTGAATGTGTAGTTATTTAAGGATAGTTGGTAACTTGTGTACATATTTGAGCTTTTAGGGTAGCGTTAGCTAAACATAAATTTTAACGGATCAAAATAAAATATATTGAAGTCATAAAAATTATAAAAATACATTTCTTACAAAAATTGAGTGAAATAATAATTATCGTGTAGTATTTACGAAAACCGTCGTAATTATATAAATATAACAATTTATATACAAAATAAATTTAAAACACCGAGTAAACTAATAATAATAATTTTATAATCTTAATATGAGTATAAAAATATATCGGGATAATTTTTGGAAGTGTCGGAATCAAATGTTCAAAATAATTAATTACGCGATAGCGTTTATTTAATAGGAAATTATGCGTTTAATGTAAAATGCAAAACCATTCATGAACTAATATGATGATAATGATGTTAATGATACGTAGACTAAACCTAGTCTATATGAATTGTCCTCGATGATTGTTCATGAATTCGCAGCTAAACCATTAAGGTTACGCGAATTTGATACTCGTAAACTAGGTTTACGATAAACGATGAATAGTAAATTTGAGAAATGATCGGAAATTGAGAATTGTGACAATGGTGTAAGGTCAAAAATATATTTGCATTTTCGTTCAAGGATCTTTTGGAAATCCATAATTTCGTTGGGTTGTCGGGGAGAGCCAAAGACATTTTTTACGGCATTATAATTTTAGGGTGTTGGTGTATTTGGAGGGCGAGGAATCGTCTTAAGTTTCAAAGTAAGAAGGCTAGGATGGAAGACATTATTGGAGAAATCAAAGTGTTGGGTTTTCTTTGGGCAAAAAATGGAGCTAAGTTATCGTCCTTGTCTTGGGACAGTTGGTGTAAATTTGTAATTATGTAATTGTATTGGCTGTTGTGTGTGCCGTCCCGTTTTGTAAGTTGGCGGTTTTCTAATGAAATTCACCTTTCAATAAAAAAGTAAAAAAAATATGACAAAATAAATCAAGAAACAAAACATTTATGTCCTGTTATGTTTTAACACTTGTCACTTGAGCATAGCCTTTTAACACATATATAGTCAAGTCAAAGGAAACTCGAAGTTTCCTTTTCAGAACATTATTTTGTAGGGGTGCTATGCTTCGTACACCATTAAGTTAGGTGTTATTTTTTTATTATTTAAAATTTTCTTGAAAACATAAATTGATAGCTACGTTTTCTTCTCTCAAAGTTACTGTATTTTTGTGTTGTTTTTTCTCTTTCACACACACACACATTTCTGTCACATTCTCCCTCATTTTTCTTTTTTATTTTTCCATACTTCTATCATCAAAGCTAAACCCATCGCACATGTGGTACCCATGTGTTAGCACCTAAACTTCTATCACCACCATACTTATACACACATACCACATGAACCACCACATCTACTAACAAGTCTGGTCAAACCCATCCCACATGAACCACCACCGCCGTCACCTACGACTAAACCACCGTCACCTCCGACCAAACCCATCCCACCTTAAGTTGATTTCCTCCAAAATAGCAAGTAGCCCAATGCTCAGGTTCACTGCGTATGATCCAATAAGCTTCGGGGGAAATGGCTTTGATATCTTGAGTATATTTTTCATAAACCTCAAGTTTCGTTGCCTGAGCAACTAACAGCGTACAGATCTTCAACCATGAATCGTCTAGATTTGCTTGACCATGTTGAAAGATCAATAAACTATGACAAGCTACTGTATAAGTTAAGATGGTGAAAATTGATTTTTTTCATTTAACAAATTTAATATACTTAATGTGTGTCAGTAGTGTACTAGTGTGTGTCAGTGGTGGGTGGATCCAAAATTAGTGGTGTGTATACCCACAAAGCCTTTTGTAGACATCAACATTATATGAAAACAAAGAGTAATTTAATAGTTGACGTTGAGGTCAATATAAAACACTGTTCTAAAAGGCTCGCAAAGGCTCTGCAAAAGCCTCGCAAAGACGTGAGGCTTGGTCATGCCGCCACGCCATGCCGTCACGCCGCCTTATGTCACATGTTTTTGTAAACTCGATATATATGTATTATGATATGAATATATATATATTTTCTTACTTTGTGCCGCCTTATGCCACGCCTTATAAACGCAAAAGCTTCACCTTAGCCGCAAAGGCGTGAGGCTTGATAACGCCGCCATGCCACGCCTCGCGCTATTTATAAAACACAAATTTTATTTAGATTTAATGAATAAATTGTTGTCATTTATTTTTTCAATAAAAAAAAGAAATCACTTTTCACTTATTTTTAAAAATAAGATATTTTGCAAACGATAAATCGTTAAATGATAAAAATACACATTTACGACGAGAGTTTTTTTTATGCATTCGTACGCTTTGAAGAACCTTTGTTTTTGAGTTTTGTTTGAGTGTTAAAATTTGCGTTCGAAAAAATCACACGTGATTTGTTATTTTAGAAATCACGTGTGATTTCATAAATCACATGTGATTAAAATAACAAATTAGATGTGATTTCATAAATCACATATGATATAAAAATAACAAATCACATGTAAATTTTTAGGCGTAAATTTCCCAACACAAAAAAAGACGAAAAAAATTCGTCGAAAGTATATAAAAATGTCCGTCTATAAAAAGATAATTTAATTTTCTTCACGATAATATGATTTTTTTTGCACGTATTATATCGTTCGAAAACTATTACTTCCTCCGTCCCAATATTATTATCCACGTTTCCATTTCGGATTGTCCTAAAAAAACTAATTATTACTAAAAAGATAAGAAAATTTTATAGAGATTACTATATTACCCTTACTTGATTTTGTTATATTTTCAATAAAACAATAATTGATTAATTAAGGGTAAACTGTTATTCTACATAAACTAAAAAAGATAAAGTAGCAATAATTATAGTTTTTTTAAGGGTTATGGTACACAAAAGTTACTAAAGTTTACAAAAAATTTGTCCTAAGGTAATATAGTTTCATTTTGTTCATCCAGGTTACTGAACTTTGTAACTTTGTTCACTCACGTAACTGAACTACTAAAAGTGAATGTTCAAGTTATTGAACTTTGAATTTTGTTCACTCAGGTTACTGAACTTATCAAAAAATATACATCCAAGTTACTCGGAATAACACTGAATTTTCAAAGTGTATGCTTATCGAAAGTTTAGTAACCTAACTGAACAAAATGAAACTATATTACCTTAGGACAAATTTTTTGTAAACTTTAGTAACTTTTCTGTACCATAACCCTTTTTTTAAACTACATGTTTTTTTGTTAGTATATAATTATTTTCGAACGGATATATGTAATAGACTATAAAGAGTTATATCTCTATCAAAGTAATATCACATAGACTTGATTGGGCTTGTTTGTAAAATGATATAGACCAACATAAATTGCCTTATACTTGGCCCAGTTGAAGAGTCAAACCCAACGAGATTTGTTTCTAGAAACCCTAATTGAAAGTATCACATCTTCTTAAGTTGTTATGTAGTCTAGATCTCTTTATACCGCCTCTCAAAATTTTGATCTAAAAAAACCCACCATGATCATATACTCTGAAACTGGCGAGGGTGACAATTTGTCATCATGGCCTTCACTACAACCATGCACTACTTTGTTCTTTTGCGGACATCCAATCTTCATTTGGATCGGAAGTACTAGCAGTGGTTTAGACTACTTTCATAAAAAGTGTTTTACCCTTTTTCATGGTTATAAGTCACGTTGAAGGAAGTGGTTCAAGAGGACTCAACTACCTTCATATTCGAAGACTTATCATACATAGTGAAAATCGATGTTGTTTTGGCTTTTCGTTGAAACACAAAATACCACAAAGAAATGAACCTACACAAAACCCATATCACCTATAACATTCACATAGATTAAGAGTATGCTTTAGGACTAGACTACCTTCATAAAAAAAATTTACCCTTATTTGCGGATATAAGTCAGGTTGAAGTGCTATGTAAGAAATTGGTGTTTGTGCAGCTACTACCTGGGGTGCAAGTGCTCATGTTTTTTATTATGTGTATCATAGTTTGGTTACTTTGTAGTAGTGTTTTTGTTTTTGATTTGTATTGTCTTTCTTTTGGGTTCACTGTTATTAATGTATCTTGTTAAAACGGTGGATGAATTTGTTGTAATTGGTGTTTAATTTTTAGATTTTCATTTGAATTTTAGTGTCTAGAAGACTTTTTCTGGCCAACCCATATGTGAAACTTAATATCCTGTTGGCTTTTTTGCTCTCATTTATAAATGATGATTCATGTTTGAGAATGTTTATGGAGACGTATATTTGCTTTGTCGATAGGGAATGCTATAAATGTCGATCAAGTGTTTCGTGTGAGATGATGTATGACCAATTTTATTTTCGCTTGATATTTCCTTACGCACTTTTTATTTTTTTAATTTCTTAATGAAAAGGTAAGGGATGAGAAGGAAAACTGAAAAAAAGAACTTGTTTTTAAGTTTTTAAAAGAAAGAAAGGTAAGATACGGGAATGAGGGAATGTATGAGCTTTTTTGTGAATATATCTTCCGTCCAAATTTGAAGGATTAAGGGTGCGTTTGGTATGATGTCATGAATGACAATGGGTATAAGTTTGATAGTAGTGGTGTGTCCTTCACCTATGAAAGATTCATACCTAGCTTTTTTAGGGCCCGTTTGGTTTGCATATATGACAATGAGACTATGACTTTCAAAGTCATAGTTTGTGTTTGTTTTGTTTTGTTTTGTGGGCCCAGTAATGAAATGGGTATATCATAGTCATAGATTCATTACACACCAATTTGGTGTCTATGAAATCCATTCCCGTGGACCCCTCTTTTTTCCACTACAAAATTCAAATATATATACACTTTTTCATACCATATTTTATCAACCAAACATAAACAATCGTAATGATACACTTTTTCATACCCATTATCATTCCACATCATTCCAAATCCGATACCCATTGTCATTCCTAGCAACAAACCAAACGGGCCCTTAATGTATATGGAGTATGGATTATATTTATCATTCATTATCATAGTGGTGGGCCCTCTCATCTTAAACAAACATTTTGAATCACTTTCATAGACATAGTATGATTCCCATAGTGGGATACCAAACACACCCTAAGAGTGGAGAGCTTTTGTTAAATTACTATTATGTCCTTATTTAATTATTTATCATTCACGATCCAGTAAACTTCAAGTTTTGATTTTGCATAATCTCATATTAGAACAAGTCACTACCAACTAAACCCCTATTTCAAGTTTTGTTTGTTTATTGTAATTTCAAATGCGTAGGAAATGAGGCATTTGAAAAGCTAGGAATGATTGGGACGTCAACAAATCTATTGGTATACCTAACTACAATATTCAATATGAAGTCCAGGCTACTAATATCATAAACATATTCAACGTAACTTGTCATTTCGGTTGAGGAGCATTTTTGTCATAAACTTATTTTGGCCGATACAAAATCTAGAGGTTTTGGACTTGTCTTGTAATTTTTTTGAAACGACGTTAATTCTTTCGAGGGTAGCATCCCTAATCAATTCACAAAATATTCTAGTCTTACTTTTTTCGAGAGACTGCATAAAACATGTGATGAGTAAATTATGTTTTGAAGGTATATTGGTTATTTGGGTAGTTTTTCTTTTTTTTTAACTTAAAAATAAAAACTCAAAAATATAAATAAAAATAACTACTTTCTTTACAGTGTCATTCCTTACTTTCCCTTTTCATTTTTTAAAATTTAAACTTGAGAACAGAGCGTTAAGTTAATTCTGTTTTCTTCACCCATGTTTCTTACTGAAGATGTAACTATGTAAGTAAGGTAAACGCGAAAATTTTAACTATCCCGCAAACACTAATATGTTAAACTAAAATGTTAAACCAATACAAGCTTGTATAATTTGATCATGAACTTACTACATATGCGTTGATATATTTTTTTCAAGAACATATAGAATTTTTTTTGAGTGACACTCTTGTAACCTACCACTCTACCCATATACTTTTGGGAACTTTTCTATATAATGAACTAAAGAAGAAGATATCAATCAAGACCAACAAATGGCCTCTACCAACTCACTAGTTCTATCTTCACCTCCATCTACCACTAACAACCTCCAACAATGGCTAAACAATTTCATAAAAACCTTTTACAATCATCTTCACCTCAACACCAATCTTCCCATGTGCATTTTCCAACTTCCTCAAACCTTAACTACCCAAAAGCCAAACTCATACACTCCACAACACATAGGTCTTGGACCTATTCACCATTTTGAAACTAACCTTTACACCAACCAACAACAACTAAAACTCATCACATCAAAAACAATTCTAGCACCCTTTATAAACACATCACAATTTGAAACCATTGTGCAAGATCATCTTGTGGGCATTGTCCCATTAGCTAGATGTTGCTATGATATGTACTTTGACATAGATGATATATGTTTAGCATGGGTTCTAGCTATAGATGCACTTTACTTGCTAGACATTATGTCAAAAGTAACTAATGGTTTACCTTATAAGTCTTTTGAAGATGTTTTTATGGTTGAAAACCAAATCCCACTTGTGATATTAGTTGAATTACTAAATGCACTTCATCTAGAGTTAAATGGTGATATTCATAGTTCAAATCTTTCGAGTTTGTTGGTTAAGTTTTGTGTAACACGTTCGCCACTTAAGATTAGTACACAAGAAACACAACTTGATCTTGATGTATGTAAAATGTTTCATTTACTTGATTGCATGTATCATTTGATCCTAAACTGTAAGTTACCACCTAAAAACCCTTTTCTTAGGACAAATTTATTGATGAATGTGCATCTAGAAGACGTCGAAAATGTAGTGCAAATCGCGGGAGGGTTGTTTCCGGGTGCAAACGCTATTTTTCAACCTATTAAGCTTATATTAAAATTACCATGGGATAAGATTAGTGTTTTGGTCAAGAAAACGTTGGGTGAAAATGATACAGTGATGGAAATCAATATCCCATCGGTTTCAAAGCTTTCTAAAATTGGAAAGATTGAATTTTTTTCGACTCCAGGTGGGATTCATGACATTAAATTCGACGAGGGAAATCTCACGTTTTTCCTCCCGGTTCTTGAATTGAAATCGGACTCAGAAGTTATTTTAAGAAATCTGGTAGCGTACGAAGAGTTGATGTTTAATAAAGAAACCTTTACAAATCTAGATTTCACGGAGTACGTGGACTTAATGTGCGGGATTGTCGATGGTGTCAAGGACGTCAAGATTCTTCGTGAAAAGAATGTTATCGAAGGGGATATGAGTGATGAAGAGATCGTGAAGCTTTTTAACGGCATTACTAAATCAAGTGTCAAAAATGATGGAAAGACTTCCGAGTTACAAAAGACCATTTCGAAAGTTAACAACTATTATAGCAATATACCGCGGGTTAAAGCTTTTAACTTCATTAAGAAGTTGTTTCTTGCGACTTGGAAAATTTTAGCTCTTGTGTTTTCTGTTATGAGCCTAGTGTTAATGGTTGTTGCAGGCGTCTGTGAAGTTTACGACTGCAAGGGTCAATTTGGCCTTGGTAACGCTCGCTTTATTTTTAGTTACGCTACTGGGAATAATGAACTAACCGATTTCTGATTGCTAGCTCGATGAATGGATGAATGACAATATGCGCAGCCTAGAATGTTTACTGTATGATATGGTACAACCTGTCGATTTATGATTTATCGATAAATTAGGGAAATTTATTTTCTTGATATAGCGATTGCAGTTCTATTTTGTTCTTAGAATTATTGAAAAATGTGTTTGTTTAATGCATGATGTGTGATAAACCGTATGATTTTCTCTTGATTTGGTTGTTACTTCATGTGAAACAACAGGACCATAATCGAAGGGTCAATTATTCAATTAACTGCATTCCAAAGTACCACGGACATTATCTTTTGGGGATATACTATAGGGGTTAGGGGTGAGCATTGGGTCAAACCAGACCCGGCCCGACAAAAACCAAGACCCGAAAAAGGAAAACAGCAAATCGAAAACTGAATCGAAGTTACTCGGTTTGGTTCGTTTTTGGTCGGTTCGGCTCGGTTTTAGTCGGTTTTTCCCGATTTTTGTCGGTTTTCGACCAAACCGACCCGAACCCAAAACCGAAAAATGGTAAAACCTAAAACAAGAACCGAACCGAAGTTACTCGGTTCGGTTCGGTTTTTCTCGGTTTTGTCGGGTCGGTTCGGTTCTTGGTCGGTTTTGCTCACCCCCTATAGGTTAACCGTACAAATCGCGAAGCATATGATACAATATCACGATGCACACAGCACAACCTTTCAATGCGTGCAATGATTGAAAACCCTCCGGAGTTCCGTATAAACTGCCTCTATCTTTTGATGTAACAAACTTTTAACGTCACAATGTTTTGACGGAATCAAAACCAACATCTTTGCGTTTTCCTTTTTTTTTTTAATTACTATTATTATTATTTTTTTGTAACAATGGTTTTTGACTTTTTTGACCGACTAATTTACGGGTGTTGAGCCTACCGCCACATAAACTCAAACCGGCTAAAGTCTTTCATTTTTAAAAAAGTTTTGACGTGGCCAGTTAAAGTTGTTTGCAGCAGTAGTAATTGAACTTGAACTTGAGAACTCTGAATAGTTATCCGAACTTTTGATCTTGCAATTTGAGAGTGAGAGTATCTCATTTATGTATGATATTTAAACGAGATATACCGAGATTAGGTAGTAAGTTTTGAAGAGTCTTTGTGGTTGAAAAGGATTACATACACGTTTTCAATATTTACTTTTTGTAGTACAAGATTCGTCTGCATGTGATGTGGACGATACATACTGAGTAGAGTAAAGCTATTGCAGAGAAGAGTAAGGCTACCCCCAATAACAACCCTCATCAACCCTCATTTTTCTTGCCACATCAGCTTTCTCTCTCATGCAACCCACATATAACCTTTTAGGGACAATAAAGCGACCTACACTATAAAAAACATATCCCACAAAAATACATTTTAATTATTAAAACACACACACAAACAACCACACAACCTGGGTTGTCTGGACGACCCTCATACCCAAAACCATAACCAACAACCTTTGACGACCTTGAAGCCACAACAAGGACGACCCTCAGCAACCTTGACAACCCAGTAGGTTGTCACCCTTATTGTGCCTAGCCTAAAGTTGCTACGAAACTCACTACCTAACTTTGTATTGTACAATACACGAAAGTAAATGTTTTGGAACTCAACATTAGGCTTTTCTTTTTCTTTTAGTTTTTTTATGGCATTTTTTTTAATTAAATATAGGAAAAAAAATTAAAAATAAAACACTCACCAATATATAAGTCATCTAGGAACAAATGATGTAAAAAGAAACTATAAGAAGCGAGAAACCTGTGATACCCGTGATAAACTACAAAGAACCCTACATAACACTATCGTAAAACACCACCTCTAAAATAACCATGACACGCAAAATGACCACATAAACTACTTAGACGTTCCTACACTTGAACACATCCTCAAAAGTCTCTATAGTATCCTTTGATCCACACACCTTTCCAACCATGACGATATCGCTCCTTTTGCTCTATTTGATACCTACAAGATGAGCTAGGTTTTACTGTATCACAAATGGTTGTTAAATCGGATATGTTTCAAACATTCTTCTGTTACGAGCACCCTAGATATGATATAACATTGGCCAACATAATGCTTGTCAAATAATATTTTGTTTTTAGTTAAAGTTGTTTACGCCCTTGTGAGCTAGGATATTTTAGAAGAGTTGATAGTCAAGGACTCATATTCCATCATTTAAATTTTTTTCCACCCTTTCATTACACTACGATACCTTAAAAAATAATGCTCCACCGTTTCAATCTCGTTTCCACAACGCGAACAAAGTATATATACAGTTAAGATCAACACCAATGTGATTATTACATTCTAACTAGCACTTTTTCTCATTAATGAAACTATAGGAATACCAAGATACGTAAGCCGAACACCTCATACGACTAAGCAAAGTGGACAACTTCATATAATTTTTTTTTTGTAAAGGGTTTCTCTGGTAAATATATTATTTCAGAAACCGTTTAAGTACAACGGATATGGGTGAAATTCACATATCAACCCATTACATAGGCGATAAGGCTAAGATAACAATCAAATTACTTATATGAATGTAGTAACGACTATAACTAGATTACATTTGACTCAAAACGACTCAAAACATGACCTACGACTTCTTCCGCCCCCGAATCTTGATATCTCAAGCGTCATAGAAAGCCAATTGATCTTCGGTTAGATCATGAGCATTGTACTCATCATCATCAGCTTATGAAGAAAACTTCATAATTACTTACCCCGATATCGTATACAAATTAATCTTCAACCTCGACGCTTGTTGGATACACTCAATAATCCTCATTAAGTTCCTTACATTAGCCGCACACCTCCCTCCAAAAATATAGTATCATATGCGTATATGTGTGAGATGGGAACTCCCATATCACATACTTTAGCCCTACAAAATAGTTATTTGAACCGTTTTTTTTAGAAAAATATTTAGCCTTTCCGTAGCTATAAGATATAAAAAAGGAGAAAGTGGGTCACTTTGTCTAACCCCCTTTTTCACTTTAAATTTCATTGTTAGTGACCCGTTAACGAGAATAGATATATGAGCCGACTTTTGACATGATTCAATCCATTTACACAAATTTTCACCAAATCCCTTGTGAAGTAAAGTATGATGAATGAAATTTCAATAACACTATAATACGCATATTCGAAATCAATCATAAGTAAATAAGCCTTTTTTTTTTTTTTTTTTGTCTTCTTCAAATAATCAAACGTCTCATTTTCAATCAAACACCGGTCAAGAATGTACCTTCCTGTATGAAAGCATTTTATTCTTTACCCGCTACCTTTCTGATAATCTTCTTCATTCGGTCGGCAAGGACTTTTGCGATAATCTTGTAGTAACAACCAATCAAACTTATTGGTCTATAGTGAGATAGCATCAGAGGATCTTGTATTTCAAGATCAAGAGTAATAAATTAGGAGTTACAACCCTTGAAATCTCTCCCGTACTCTAAAACTATTTCATTGCCAAAAGAAGATCTAATTTCCCAATGATTTTTATGAAATGAAAATTTAAACCATCAAGCCCTGACGCTTTACTACTTTGCTAGTCGCATGTTTCCTTGACACCAGGGGCGGAGCCAGGATTTCAAGTTAAGGGGGGCCGATATAAAATTTTAAAATTCTAACCAATATATCAAAGAATGAAAATCTGAAAAAGTAAACGAAGAGCCAAATATCTAATAAAGTAGAGAAACACGTGTTTTACACTAATACAAAGCTGTAATCAATCTTGGTAACAATTTCAATAACCGTTAGAAACTTCATGATTAGCATATGGCCTCCTTACTACTAATAAAAAAAATATAGCACCTCTTCTTTAGTTAATTTATAATTCTTGATTGCTAAACAAGTGTCATTTGTGAAGGCTATGGATGTGACATTATCTAGAACATCAAGGGGTGCATTTGACAAGTCTGTAGCTGAACAAGTTTTCCTCAGCCGCGTATCTCCATCTTCAAATCCTATGTCTCGTGAACTAACATACAAATAGTTTACTTTGTTTCATTTATCTTATGAGTTAATACCTAATATGATCATTAATAATTTTTAAAGGAAAATACGTAATCAAGCATACAATAAGTGATAAATTGATAATTATACAAGGCTACAAGCAATTACTACTTTAATAGTTATCAAGTAAATGAAATGATCATTAATGAAAGAACAAAAACTATTGATTAAATCACATTTTAATCTTTCTAAGAATTGAAGACACAATAATTCAAAGAAGTGAACAAGTAATTGTGATAATTAATGAGAGAACAAATCAATAAAAGCATCAAAGACCTTATTAGAAAAAGAAAAAAAAAATTGACCGGTTTATTCACTTGTTACACTAGTCTTCCTCTTGACTCTTGAGTTTCAGCAGTTACAAATTTTTTATCCAATAAATGCACTATTGAATTGGTAATATTGATAGGGGCTGATTGTTCTTATTTTTTAAATATTGGGATTTTTAGCTATATTGTAGTGGACTTATTAGGCTAGTTGGGGGAGGCCTAGCACCCACTAGTCCCCCCATTGCCTCCGCCCCTGCTTGACACCACACTTTGTAGCTTATTATCGCAACTAATGAAATATACCTGAACTTGTTTTGTTTGTTATTTAAATATAAGGCAGATGTCTTATAAATTTAAATACGGTATTATGTCGAAGTAATTTAAAACAGTAAAATAAGCGGTTGATTTCTCACTTAAATTCATCCGATGACTTAATAAGAAATATATGAGCATAAATACATAATTAGTGGGTTAAACGAACCGAAACAATTGGCTAGTTATTTGAGATTGACTCGGTCTAATTCAACTCAAGCTTGAGTGTGGAGCTAATATGTAACAGGTTTGTGCAAAAAAATTCATATGTGAAATAGTTTTAGGGTCTTTAAACATGCAAAAAGAAGTTGAGCTAGCTGCATGCCTACATTGACCCAAAACATACTGGGCTAATTGATGAAAGGAAGATGAAGAAGGCCCAATAGTAATTCAATACGCCTATCGGCCTATGGGAAAGCAAACAAGCATATACTCATGCTAGTCTGTTATTACATGTCGAAACTTTTAGTCAAATTATCAGCTATAAGGTTGTTTACGGCTAGTATTAATTTTGCAATCAAGCTACTTAACATGTTACTTTACTAATCATGCCAATATATATTATGACTGTCAAATGACTCGAAAAAGAGTTTTGACAGAAGATCAAGTATGCACGAAGTTCCTTTATATAAGGTGTGAATGAAAGACATGGGAGTCTCCTTTGAAGTCTTCAAGGTCTAAAAAGTGATATAACAAGTTTCAATAACGTATAAAGGCAAGTTAATAATATTGGATAGCTTTATGCATCAATTTTCACAATTCATGATATATCTTCGTAACAAAGAGATACCGAGAAATATTTCCCTTGTACAATCAGCACAATATAAGAACCTCACAAAATTTTGCTAGAATTTAGTTTTTAGATAGAAAAAGTATGGCGTCAGAATAAAAATACATATATGCAGAGGTGGAGACAGGAAGGGGCAGGGTGGGCACGTGCCCCCTAGCAAAAAAAGTTGTATAAAATTTTAAAATATTTCGCTATTTTTGTTATTTGCCCCCATAACAAACAGATTTGTAGTGTAGTTTCTAAAAATTATCAAAGGTTGCTCATTCGATTATATTTTTCTGGCTTCGCCACTTTGTAATGGTGTATTTTAGTAGTACTGCGCAAAAAAATGTGACATGAAATGATAAGAGGATTACATTCTACTGAACGCCTATCATTTTAAGTATGGTTTTTACTCATTTGCAAACCCTTGGTTAAAAGCAAACACATTGTCGTAATTATGTTCCATGAGTATTTCTTCACTTTCGAAAAGTGGATTCAAAAGGAAGGAAGGCATCAAAAGCTCATTTGTACGGACCCAACAATTATTAAAAGTCTTCACGTGAGTATGACACTATGACACACACACCCAAACCCTAATATACTACTGTATTTTTTTTAGCGAGCCCTAATATACTATATATGCATACACTCGTATTTATCTCATTTTATTTCCAAAAAAAGTATTTTTATTACTCTCGTACGAAATTTATAGTGAATCATTTTTCTCATGTAACTGTTAGAAATTGTTTATAGTACAACTTGTGGCAACAAAAAGTTTTCAGATGATACATCTTTTCAGTCATTAACTATGAGGTATATGTGAACTATGAGGCATGCATAACACTGATAAGCCAATGCATAATTGTCAATTTGATCTTAATTCGTTAACAAAATGTAAAACATATGCTAAAAGCCTAAAATAAAGTAATAAACTAGTATACATAAAAACCTTTGGTCTTGTTTGACCAGTCAAAAAATACCTGTGTAAACAATAATATACCTCTCCAATTTTGAGTCACACCATGTTCTATTTAAAAGTCCAAGACATAAAATAATTGTACTTGTACCATAGATATACATACACTTTGAAAGTCCAAGACATAAAATAATTGTACTAATACGAAGTGTTAGTATTATAAATTGTACGTAACTCTTTGAGCTATTCGTTTTTATGTATATGTGTAATGTAAATTCTTGCAGGTCTCTCATGGGTCTTGTGAAGGTGTATGTGAAGTCCAATACTCCAATGTTCATCATTTTTCCTTTTCTTTCTTTTCTGAAAAGGTTGAAAAATATTAATCACCAAGGACATACCCGGAAGGATTAAATCAATCATGATACAACACTAAAACTAGGGGCGGCCACGAAACTCGACTTGAAATCAACATGAAAATTAACAGGTTCGGGTTAAATTTAATAGATTTTGGTCGGGTTCAGGTCGACTCATCTAACCCATTTATTAAACAGGTCATGTTTGGGTTAGGAATAAATTAAGCAGGTCGACCCGCCAACCTCTTTTAAGATTTTTTTTAAATAAAAATGGAGTAAACTACACCATTCGTCCTTGTGGTATACGTTGACCATCAAGTTTCGTCCTTTGACCAAAAAAATTGCACCGTTGGTCCTTAACTGCGAAACGTTAGTCATCGTTGGTCCCTCACCCTAACTGGTTGGACTAACGGGCGTTAAGCCTTGTTAAGTGGAGGGTATATTTGTCTTTTCCCACCCACACCACTTTTCCACTTAACAAGGGTGGGAAAAACATCTACCACTAATCATCCTTGATAATCCACAGTTAAAAACATCATAATCCACCATCATAATCCTTCACAGTAAAAACATCTGCCACTAATCATCCTTCACAGTTCACACCCACCACTACCACACTACCACCATCCACCACCAGTCCCACCACCACCATCCATCACCAATCATACCACCTCCGGTAACCCTCAAAAACCCCAAAACCAGCACCATCTCATTCTCTCATTATATATAAACACCAACACATTATATTCACAAACTCAAAACACAAAATACAACCCCCTAATACTAACACGTGATCTTCCATATTCATTCTCAATTCCCATCTTCATCCAACCCATTTAAACAGATGATTCATCTTTAAACACTTTAATCTTCGTATTCATGCACACAAACACCAACACTCCATTACAAAAATAACTATTTATTTTGCCATTTTTGAAATCTTCTCATTTGCCCATAAAATAAAAAGAAAAAGAAAATCAAACAGTTTATAACTTTATGTATATCGAAGCTGTAATGCTTGTAGTTTTACTTCCGTTGACTTTTCTTTAAAGCTCTTCATTCCACTTTCAGACAATCATGGGGTCCCTATCTTGTCGATTTCCAACGATTTATACCTGATAAGTGATAACACTTTATTTCTGAGCCCAAATCATCACTGATTTTATCACCGATATTCAGAGACAAATTTGACTCGTTTGAAGACGCTTGACCAACATAACCACCATATTCCACCTCAAAGTCTTTGTCGCCCTCTAACTGACCACGAGATCCGTTACTTCTCAAATCAAGATTTTCATCAACACGTACTCTGCTGGAAATAGATTGTGATGAGGGTGGTGTCGTGCCGTCATGGCCGCCGGATTGTTAACAGGTGGCGGTGCCGTCGTGACTAATTTGTGACGAGGATCGTGAGGTTAATGAGGGTTGTGTGTGGTGGTGAATCTCAATAAGGATGTTGTAGGGTAGGGAGGTTGTAAGAGATGGGGATGAAGATGATTAGTGTGTAGGTGTAGTTGGTGGTGAAGTAGGTGTGTCATGTGTGGTTATGATTTTAATATGATGTTAGTGGCAGATGTAAAAGGACCAAAATACCCTTAGATGATAAGACTTAATGGGTGTTAGTAAGAGCCGTTAAAGTGAGGGACGAACGATGACTAACGTTTCGCAGTTAAGGACCAACGGTGCAAATTTTTTGGTCAAAGGACGAAACTTGATGGTCAACGTATACCACAAGGACGAATGGTGTAGTTTACTCATAAAAATGTATTTATATATTATTTAATGGGTTAAAAAGGGTCGACCAACAAACCCATTTAACTTGTTTAGCTCGAGTAATGTACCAAGTTTTGTATATAAAACAGCTTAAATGAGTCAACCCAAAATCCGTTTAAGCTATTCAGCCTGTGTAACCTATTTAACCTACCAACCTAAGTATATATACAGGTTAAATGGGTCAACTTCGGGTTATGTGTAAACAGGTTAGGGTTGACAAGCTGACCTGATAACTTAAATGGGTCAGGTTTAGGTTGAGATTTTATAAACCTGCCAACTTGTCAACCCAAACCCGACCCTATATGCCACCCACAACTAAAACATACAGAAAGGGAAGATTAAATGTACCAGTTACAAAAATACAAGTGGCACCCTATGCATTTTTTATTTTATTATTTTTATATGTTTTTCAATTTTTTTTTTTTTTTTTTTTTTTTTTTTTTATAATTTTTATTATATTAAAAATTAATAAATTAAAGACAGGAAAAGAAAATATAAATTTTAATAAGTTAAAAGCTTAAAACTGACATAAAATGCGGAATAAAAACAGAATAAAAAAAATTGTGTTATAATGCAAACAGAAGTTGGCTATAAAGGCATTGGACTATTGGTTGTTAGGAGTAGGTAAGTGGTACCTATAAGAGCAAGAGGTATCGTGGCTAAGCCAGACCATTTCACTTGGGTCTCACATGTGTCACATCACTTCAACACACCCACTTAAAAATACCTCTCATTCACAACTAACCTCAACCTCTTCACTTGGGCCCCACCCACTCAAACTACACACACCCATTCAAACACAAAACATAATTTAAAATCAAAAAAGAAAATAAAGTTGTTGTCTTTTTCTTCGTCACTTCCCCGGCGAGACAACTTCCGGCGAGAGATGGCGAGGTGAGTTGGTGTGGTGGCGAAGGGTGGCGAGGCTGCCACCTAGGAGTGGCGAGCCTCCCTCGTCACGATACCTCTTACTCTAAGAGCACTTGGCATCATGACTTGAGGTTATGCCATAACTCAGCGCCACGTCAGTACCACATCAGCTTTAACATTTCAACCTTAACACATAAATGTGACAACTCGTACTTTCAGGTCATTTTTCAAATCACAATTCATGCTTCATTATTCATCGTTTATCGTAAGCTAGGTTTACGAGTTTCAAATTCGCGTAACCTTAATGGTTTAGCTGCGAATTCATGATCATATCATCAAGGGCATTTCATATAGACTAGGTTTAGTCTACATTTCATTGGCATCATTATCATCATGTTAGTTCATTCATAATTTTTCATTTACATTAAACGCGTAATTTTCATATTAAATAAACGCTATCACGTAATTAATTATTTTGAACATTTGATCCGTTACTTCCAAAAATTATCCCGATATATTTTTATACTCATATTAAGTTTATAAAAATAATATTATGAGTTTACCCGGTGTTTTAAATTTATTTTGTATCTAAATTGTTAAATTTATATAGTTACGACGGTTTTCTTAAATACTACACGATTATTATGATTTCACTCAAATTTTTCAAGAAATGTATTTTTATAATTTTTATGACTTCATTATATTTTAATTTGATCCGTTAAAATTGATATTAAGTTAACGCTACCCTAAATGTTCAAATATATAACTAATTACTCAAGTATACTTTCAAGTAATCATTTGTCTACATCTTAATGTATTTAAAAAAAAAAAAAAAAAAAAAAAAAAAAAAAAAAAAGAATAATAGTAAATGATTAAACCCCCTTGTCGACACAAAGGGGGTGAGTCATTTGGATCTCCTAAATATCTCATACATATACAATAAACAACTCATAATATCACATACAACTTATTTACTTCTAAGTGTAAACACAAAAATCATTTCTCTCTTTCTCTTCTCTTCTCAAAACCGGCCAACCATGGGATTAAGGAGGGATCATCAAAAACTTTTCTAGTCAAGTTATATACAATCTAGTTACACTCTTTGTATGTGTTTTGAAATAAAAACCTTGGGTGCTTAAGATAAATCCCTTGTTCCAAATCACCTCATCAAGTTACTAGTAAGCATTCATATTCATCATAATATTTCATATTCATTGTTATGGTCATTTCATTTTATTTGAGAAAACATGCAAGTCTCATGAGGTTTATACCACTTTTACATTGATTTTAAGAGTTATATTTATTTATGTCTTCCTATAATTAATCCTTGTAATATATCACTTTTGGTGATGCCTAGGAACCCATGACACCCTAATAAGGTGTATGGTAGGATTAGAATAGCTTCGGAGTTGTTTTGAATGGGTTAGAATAGGTTTGGCGCTATAAAAACTCATTTCGACAAGTTTGCAAAAGGGTCTGTCCTTATTTTAAAAATCTGGAAAATCCGACAGTGAATAAAATTTTTTGGCCTAGAGATTTAGAAAATACACTTTAAAACGAAAACGTGGCCGCTTGAACGGATTAAAACGGAGTTGTAACGAAGAAGTTATGAATTTTTCAAGTTAAGCGACGAAAACTATAATTTTCTGGAAATTTCAGCATGTATTGTTTATTTTGTACGAGTCAAAAATGAAACTTAGGTGTTATAAATTATGTCGACTTGTCAAAAATATGTTAGTATACTTTGATACAAAGCTAAGGACCTTTAAAACGTAGAAAGCGGACTTGTAACGAGTAAATTACACGCGATAAACCAAGTTGCCGTAACTTTATTCTATTAGCAAAATTAATATATTTTCTATTAAACACATACTACGGCAACGAGGGACCATGTTGAGGGTTGATTCACAGCGAACGACCCGTCAAATTTACTCACACAAGCTAGCCACTTGTGAATGACTAACCGTAAGAAACTTAAAACGGCTCAGACACTGATTCTCTGATAATGATGGCTTAAGGGTTATGTGTATGGATAAAACCTCAATATCGATATCAAAAATAATCACGAAGATAGATTCAAATTCCTTTAGGAAAAAGAATAATAAATCAAATCCCGTGTGTGATCGTGTATACGGATTAGACAACCCGAATCGTTTCCCAACGAGGCGTGAATTGCCAACGTCGTTTTTGGTTTGGAATTTAATGCTCGATGCTTTGATTTGTTTGATTTTGATTTAGTTAAACTACGGGAATAGGGAAAGTAATTAAGAGAATCTATTTTACGGGAAATCCTAAGTGCAAATTACTAAAACGTAATTAATAAAACGTAATTAAAATGCAACTACGTCTAAATTATATCCTAAAAATGCCTAAAATTACTTTTACTCTAGAAATGTAATTTGAAAACTATTTTAGAATTAAAACTATTTTTTTGGATTTTTTCTGGATTTTATTAAAATTAAAAACTAATTTTTAACCTTTTAAACTAAATTAAAATACTAAAAATTATGAAATTTAAGGAGAAAAATATGAAACTATTTTTATAAAATCTAAAATATCATAAGAGACTTTTCAAAACTATTTTTTTATTTTTTTTTGATTAATTTTCTATTTTCTACTAATTTAAAACTATTTTAATCTAATTTAAATAGTGAAAAATACCAAATAAAAGGGGAAAAATAAGGAAAAATATTTTTTATACTTTTTATATTTTTCTTAAACTGGGAAAAATGAAAAATTATTTTTTTGAACTTTTTCTTAATTATTTGCAATTAAAGCTAATTAAAAGTGACTAAAAACTGTTTTTAATTAAGAAAAATACTAAACAGTGACCAAAAATTATGAAAATCTCAGGAAAATTCTAAAATGACAATCTAAATCTATGAAAAATAAGAAATATGATGCTTATGTGTGAAATATGAAGGCTGCAGTGTAAATGGATAGCAAATAAGCACTTTTAAATAAGCAATCTAGCACAATAAGCCACCAAACTTCTACACAAGCTAAATTATACTATGACCACTCTAAATAAGCTAACTACTGCTACTCCTAACCTCATATAAGCAGATTACCTATGATTATGCTAACTGATTGTTTACAGCAAAACAGAAAACTGGTCTTATGTTTGAGCTTATGCACAAGCTTCTCAGAAAAGCTTGTGTGAAAAACAGTTATGGGGTCTTACAGACCACCTAGCAAACTACAAATGGACCAAAAATGAGACCCTAACAAGCTTTATTGAACCTTGTGCAGTGTCTGCAAGGTCTGCACAAAACTGGTGCAGACATCATTTTGACTTTTTGAAAACAGTTTAGAGATTTGACTTTGGTGAGATTTGAGATCAAATTTTGAACTGATGATGATATAATATTATGAAATGAAACTATAACAAGCTGGTTTATCAAAATCTACACCTATATGTAAGATTGTATTAACTGATTCCAACAGTTATAAGCTTAATGACAGTTAAGATCAAGATTTGACTTTCAAACCAATGTGATGCAAATAGACTACTAGATTGATTGTAACTATACTACCAAAGACTATTGCAACAGATTTTAACTAGTGACTAATGTTCTAACTTAGTTTTAACAAGCAATCCAAACAGTCCTTTATGACAGATTATGCAATCAAATTAAGCTAAAACAATAACTTAAGGCTACTCCATCATTAAAACAGATTTAAATCACCTAAATGAAGCTGGTATGACAGCAAACTTCAGTATTATAACAGATCTAATGAAAATAATAACTGCTACTTTATTTAAGCTAGAAATGAGATTACAAGCACACTTACAAGAGGTCCAGCCACTATGGCTTGCAAACCAACAATAGAACCACTAATCCTAACCTATTTAACATATAATCAACCCAGATCCATCATCACAACCATCTCTGAACCAAATAAACACCACAGTTGACTTTCGTTGACCAAGAGGTTTTTTATTAAGTATTGAGTGAAATGAGATAGTGAAGGTGCAATATAAGCTCACTAAAGCTATAACCAGCTGAAATGAGCTTATTCCATTATTCAAAAGAGCTTATTGATTACTTTAAATAGGAAATGCAAGATAAATTCTAAAAACTTGGAACTTTTATTAAAACTGAAGAAGGATTACAAGAAATTTAGAATACAATAAAAGCTTAAGAAAACATTTAAGAAACTACTGAAATAAAATAACAATAAGCTAAAATGAAAACTAGGAATTGCACGATTTCTTTGTGAGCCAAGAGGGTCCTTTTATAGCCTTGAGCAGCCTTGGGATCCTTTTCAGAAGAGCCTAGAAGCAAATAGCAGCCACACAAATCCCATGAATCATCACCTCCAATCACATTGCTCCAAATCACCAATTGATGTGTCACGGCCAATAGGAGAGCTCCACTTAGCCACGTGGGCATTCTTATCCTGACATGTCAGTGGTTCTAGAAGGATGGAAAGATCCTTAGTAAGAGGTTTAGTGTTTGGGATGGGTAAATAGTGGTAAAAATGGTGAATGGGCGCGTTTGGGAAGAAGACAGGGCACTGTGTGGCGCGTTTGGTTTGTTTATTATAATTCAAATAAGTTGACCGGGTATTAGGGGTTGACCTGGGTTAATAAACCGGGTCAGTGGGTAAACGGGTTTGGTGTTGGGCGGGTTGGTTTGTTTGATTAATGGACCGGGTAGGATAGGTTATTAGGATTGGGCCATGGGATTTGATGTTTGGGCCGAGACTTATGTGGGACTTAGGATATAGGATTGGATATATTGGATTGGTTTAATGATCCAAGAGCAATATAGGGACCAATAATGTAAATGCTGAAATTCTAGGGACCATACATGTAAATCTGACATTATCTTCCAAGGACTGATTTTGTCAATCTTCAAATAAACCAAGGGCCAAATTGCAAATTTTGATCTTCAAGGGTCACTTTTGTCAATTGCTCAAACTTGAGGGGCCATTCTTGACATATCTTCAAACTTGGTTATTTCTTCCAAAAATCATCCTCGGAGAATAAAATCTTCATAAATGCACAATTATGATCTTCCGGCTCGACTTAAGCTCTCTTAATCTCCCGTGCTCGGATTTATGTCTGATTTGGCTCCTTTTTGCGTGTTTTTTACATATCCATACCTGCACATGCGAAAACTCAAGAAACCAGCAAATATTAGCAATAAACGGCTCTTTCTTGGTTATTTTGGGTCTATTTTGATAATGAAAAGGTATGTGTTTTAGCACATACCAAGGGTCGTTTTTAACAATGACGGAGTACTTTTTATAAAATGATGTCTTCTAGTAAAAGTAAGTTCGCCAAGTATATTTTCCAAAATGTCCGACCGTTTGTCTAGCGGAGTTGTAATGAATTAATTATGGTCACTCAAACTTGGTCGAAAACCATCCTTAAACTATACTTTGGACTAAAGTACCATATTTAACCTATATTTCTCTTTGTGATCGAGACCTCTAGGATGAAAACTTAAATGCTAAAACTTTGAGATAATGATACGAGCTTCCAAAAACCGTTGAGTTTGTTTCCTAACGCTCCACGTGCACCACTTTACGACTAGCTTTTAGAGGTCGTTTTAGTCACTTTTATGAAAATTTCAACGACATTATTTTACGACGAAAAACTTATATTCTCTTAATAAATCACTAAATGATTATCGTCGGATATCATTTCAACATAAATACATGTAAGGTAATTTAAAAATGGTCAAGACGTTAAAAGGTTATTTTTTTGACGAAAAAGATTATTTTCAAAAATTCATAAGTGGTATAAATATCATCCGAATTGCATGCATAACATTACATCATAACTTATCATAGAACATATCATTCATAATAGGTCACGGTTAGAGGTTGCGCCTCATTTCAGTGTATCCACTTTTATCATCATAAACATTGCACCAGATGAGTCATCTATCGTACTTTATTTTCTTTCGATTCTATATCACTTACGAGAATTTTAATTCCTTTTACTTTAACTATCATTTTAACGACACGGTTTAAATCTTTGTAAACATTGAGAGTTATAACATCTAAACCGAACGTCACATTATCGTTCCTTAATTATACATAACCTAGCTAACTATGTCTAATTCTGGAGGGATCATGTTATGTTGGGAGCAGTTATTTATAAATCTTAGTGCCAGCAAAATTTTCACATATTCCAAGTCAAAGTGTTACTCATGGGAGATTCACCCAATAATTTTTTTACTATGATGTTTTATACACTCTCAATCATCGATAACCGTAACGACACATCCTCATATCTTATTTTCTCGATATTCATCACAAACTCAAAATATCGATAGACTAACACGAACTGAATTCAGGGACTGAATTCCTTTTTGGATGGGCGAATGTGACAACTCGTACTTTCAGGTCATTTTTCAAATCACAATTCATGCTTCATTATTCATCGTTTATCGTAAGCTAGGTTTACGAGTTTCAAATTCGCATAACCTTAATGATTTAGCTGCGAATTCAAGATCATATCATCAAGGGCATTTCATATAGACTAGGTTTAGTCTACATTTCATTGGCATCATTATCATCATGTTAGTTCATTCATAATTTTTCATTTACATTAAACGCGTAATTTTCATATTAAATAAACGCTATCGCGTAATTAATTATTTTGAACATTTGATCAGTTACTTCCAAAAATTATCCCGATATATTTTTATGCTCATATTAAGTTTATAAAAAATAATATTATGAGTTTACCCAGTGTTTTAAATTTATTTTGTATATAAATTGTTAAATTTATATAGTTACGACGGTTTTCTTAAATACTACACGATTATTATGATTTCACTCAAATTTTTCAAGAAATGTATTTTTATAATTTTTATGACTTCATTATATTTTAATTTGATCCGTTAAAATTTATTTTTAGTTAACGCTACCCTAAATGTTCAAATATATAACTAATTACTCAAGTATACTTTCAAGTAATCATTTGTCTACATCTTAATGTATTTAAAAAAAATAAAAAAAAAAATAAAAGCAAATGATTAAACCCCCTTGTCGACACAAGGGCGGTGAGTCATTTGGATCTCCTAAATATCTCATACATATACAATAAACAACTCATAATATCACATACAACTTATTTACTTCAAGTGTAAACACAAAAATCATTTCTCTCTTTCTCTTCTCTTCACAAGACCGGCCAACCATGGGATCATCAAAAACTTTTCTAGTCAAGTTATATACAATCTAGTTACACTTTTTGTATGGGTTTTGAAATAAAAACCTTGGGTGCTTAAGATAAATCCCTTGTTCCAAATCACCTCATCAAGTTACTAGTAAGCATTCATATTCATCATAATATTTCATATTCATTGTTATGGTCATTTCATTTTATTTGAGAAAACATGCAAGTCTCATGAGGTTTATACCACTTTTACATTGATTTTAAGAGTTATATATATTTATGTCTTCCTATAATTAATCCTTGTAATATATCACTCTTGGTGATGCCTAGGAACCCATGACACCCTAAGAAGGTGTATGGTAAGATTAGAATAGCTTCGGAGTTATTTTGAATGGGTTAGAATAGGTTTGGCGCGAGAAAAACTCATTTCGACAAGTTTGCAAAAGGGTCTGTCCTTATTTTAAAAATCTGGAAAATCCGACAGTGAATAAAAATTTTTGGCCTAGAGATTTAGAAAATACACTTTAAAACGAAAACGTGGCCGCTTGAACGGATTAAAACGGAGTTATAACGAAGAAGTTATGAATTTTTCAAGTTAAGCGACGAAAACTATAATTTTCTGGAAATTTCAGCATGTATTGTTTATTTTGTACGAGTCAAAAATGAAACTTAGGTGTTATAAATTATGTCGACTTTTCAAAAATATGTTAGTATACTTTGATACAAAGCTAAGGACCTTTAAAACGTAGAAAGCGGACTTGTAACGAGTAAATTACACGCGATAAACCAAGTTGCCGTAACTTTATTCTATTAGCAAAATTAATATATTTTCTATTAAACACATACTACGGCAACGAGGGACCATGTTGAGGGTCATTTTTTTTACCATGACGGAGTACTTTTTATAAAATGATGTCTTTTAGTAAAAGTAAGTTCACCAAGTATATTTTCCAAAATGTCCGACCGTTTGTCTAGCGGAGTTGTAATGAATTAATTATGGTCACTCTAACTTGGTCGAAAACCATACTTAAACTATACTTTGGACTAAAGTACCATATTTAACCTATATTTCTCTTTGTGATCGAGACCTCTAGGATGAAAACTTAAATGCTAAAACTTTGAGATAATGATACGAGCTTCCAAAAACCGTTGAGTTTGTTTCCTAACGCTCGACGTGCACCACTTTACGACTAGCTTTTAGAGGCCGTTTTAGTCACTTTCATGGAAATTTCAACGACATTATTTTACGACGAAAAAGTTATAGTCTCTTAATAAATCACTAAATGATTATCGTCGGATATCATTTCAACATAAATACATGTAAGGTAATTTAAAAATGGTCAAGACGTTAAAAGGTTTTTTTTTTTGACGAAAAGGATTATTTTCAAAAATTCATAAGTGGTATAAATATCATCCGAATTGCATGCATAACATTACATCATAACTTATCATAGAACATATCATTCATAATAGGTCACGGTTAGAGGTTGCGCCTCATTTCAGTGTATCCACTTTTATCATCATAAACATTGCACCAGGTGAGTCATAGCCCCTACTCTTTTAATTGTTTTGAATTACTTTTGGGGGAGATACATGCTCAACAACTTTTATGACATTCATAATTATTTGAAAACTATATGTTTATCTGAACTGAATGTTTAGTCATATTCTATATCATAAATCATTGAGCTAAATGTCTTGGGATTATCATTGAGCTAAATGTCTTGGGATTATCATTGAGCTAAATGTCTTGGGATTATTATTGAACTAAATGTCTTGGTATAATTATGTCAAGTAACTATTGATATATAAAGTCATGTACTATTATGTAAATTCATTTGACATCATGCGCTTGAAAATAAACTATATCACATTTTGGCAATGGGTTGTAAACACACAGGTTGCAAGTTTTGTATGGGTGGAACTTGGAACTGAGTGGATTTACAATGCCTTTGCTGCATAAACGATTTTGAAAGACTTTACATTTCAACACAAACTCTATGAACTCACTCAACCTTTGTGTTGACACTTTTTAGCATGTTTTATCTCAGGTATCTAAGGCATTCACTTCATGGCATACATATGGACATATCATAGAGTCGCGGAGACGACGCGTCTTACTTGGGATTTATGCACTTTAAAACATCGTTTGAATTTGTAGCAAACTTATTTCCGCACAAGTTGATTTTCATTTGGGACATATACTTTGTAAACTCTGATTATTTTATTAAATCAAGCGATGTATTTTCCAAACGACACTTTAGGTCGTTCAATATAACTGTGATTGTGATGCTATGACAGTCAATCCTCAGGAATTCCATTCCGCTGCAAAACAGGTAATTTGGGGGTGTGACAATAAAAAACACCCTTATCATAACTCAACTATAACTCAACATTTTGGACCATATTTTTCTTAAAAAAACTAAAACTTACACCACATTTTGGCCCCGACATGTAATTTTTTTTATTCAAGTTTGCATCTTAACGCAAGGTTGCCATGGTAACATTGGGGTTAACGCAATACCATAACTCAAGCATAACTTGAGTTAAAGCCATTTCACGTAAGCAATAACGCACCCTAAATGTCATAATATTGTGAGCTCTAAGACATCCCCATACATAAACCAAATTGTACTACTGACTATTTTCAAACGAGGTGTGTTATTGGTACTTTTTTGGCCCAACTTTTAATGTACTGTTTACGTCTTTCACCTTCTGTCTCATTTTGTTTACAATATAACACAATTTTTTATTAGTTTTTTTGTTATATATTTTCTCTCAGTTTTATATTTTTTACTTATTAAACTTTATATTTTATGTTTCGTACTTTTAGTTTTATAAATTTTTAATATAAACAAAATTATAAAAATAAAAAAAATAATAAACACCGAAAAAATCAAAAAGAGTCACTTGTAAAAAGGAAGGCACAAATAACCTAACCATTTCAAACATGGGAATTGATACTCACAACACACTTTTTGATTCATGCACCACTAGTTGTGCATTACAGTATTGTACAGTACAATACTGTAATGCAAAACTAATGATGCATTAATCAAAAAGTGTGGTGTGAGTATCACCTCCCTTCAAACATACTGATGGAAGAAGATCAACCTTATTGAAAATCACAGCCATATATCAGCTTTTGAAAACCAAGAATATAGTTTTTTAGAACGTCGTAGTCTCATCTTTCAGTACTCAAAAACCATGACCGTCTAAATGGGATGGCAAAAAAACTTGAACTCGACGGGGAAACCCGTAACCCGAACTTATTGGGGGTGGGGCGGGGCATGCTTATCGGGTTTCGAGGCGGGTTTTGGGGCCTTAATGGGGATTTTTATCGGGTTTGGGGCGGGGGCGGGGCACACTATCCCCGCCCCAAAACATATACATATACATATATCTTTATACCTTAAATATTGTGCTAGTATTTATGTACTAAATATAATTCTTTTATTTTTGTTAATTTTTATCTTTGTAATATTTAAAAGTATGATCATAAAATCTTGTTTTGTGTCACAATATTCTAAAAAAGTTGTGATTTATTCCAATGCCTAATATATTATTAATGGATTCTCGATTATTTAAGTTATTCCATAAAATTATATTGTTAACAGCGTAAAGTAAAAATAAACTGGGAAAGACATGAGTATGATGGAGGATCGCGCTCAAAGAAGAAAACCCAATAAAACCCTAATGGAGAATGGGGTGGGTTTGAGGATGAGGATGACCGCCCCGCCCCAAACCCGCCGCATTGCCATTCCTACCGTCTAAACTCTAAATGATATGTCATAAACCACAAACAACATATACGAATGTACCATTATCAGAACTGAATTATTAGACGCAACCCAACAGACTCAATAACGTAAATTTTCTTTTTCTGTAATAATTTATTGAAAGTTGTATGAAAAAACAAATCAAGAAACAAAACATTTATGTCCTGTTATGTTTAACACTTGTCACTTGAGCCTATACAGCCTTTTAAGACATATATAGTCAAGTCAAAGGAAACTCGAAGTTTCCTTTTCAGAACATTATTTTGGAGACATCATCATTATATGAAAACAAAGAGTAATTTAAATTTGACGTTGAGATCAATATAAAACACAAATTTTATTTAGATTTAATGAATAAATTGTTGACATTATTTTTTCAATCAAAATAAAAAGAAATCACTTTTCACTTATTTTAAAAAATAAATATTTTCTACAAATGATAAATCGTTAAGTGACAAAAAATACACAATCACGACGAGAATTTTTTTCTTTCAGTAAACAGGCATTCAATACACTTCGAAGAACTTTTTTTTCGAGTTTTCTTTGAGTGTTAAAATTTGCGTTTGAAACAACCACATGTGATTCTTATTTTAAAAATCACGTGTGCAAATCACATATGATTTCACAAATCACATATGATTTCACAAATCACAAGTGATATTCAAATACAAATTAGATGTAATTTCACAAATCACATGTGATATAAAAATAACAAATCACATGTAAATTTTCAGGCGTAAATTTTTGAACACAAAAAAAGGTGAAAAAAGTTCGTCGAAAGTAGGGGTGTGCACGGTTCGGTTTGGGTCTGTTTTTGGCTAAAACCGAAACACAATGTTCGGTTTTTGTAGAACCCAAAACCGAAACCGTTCGGTTTTTGCCGGTTAGGTTTTTTGGTTTGTTATCGGTTTCGATTCAGTTTTTTGGTTTTTTCGGTTTTTAACCTTTAATACTTGGGTATGGCCAAATTATACCAACAAACTTGTTTTACGTTCAAAAAATTAGTCATTCTTCTTTACTTTTTTTCAATCTAAGCAAAATAAATTTTATTGCATAATTTTACAATACAAACATATAAATGAGACCTACACATACAAGTAAACATACAAGTAGTATAATCATTATCGAATACTTATTGATATATTCACAGAAAACACGCGACACGACTAACACACATATAAATATGAACATTGAAGATAAATATATTATCAACCCACTCACAAAAATAAATATGAATTTATAAATTTGATTTATTTAGTTATTTAATCGTACTATATTAATTAGATATTCTTATATAATAAAATCGGTTCGGTTCGCTTCGGTTTTTGCGGTTTGGTTTTTGGACGAAAGCCGAAATCGAACAAGTTTCGGTTTCTGAAAAAGTAAAAACTGAACTATCGGTTTTTAGTTTCGGTCGGTTTTTTTGATTTTTGGTTCGGTTTCGGTTTTCTCAGTTTGTTTTGCTCACCCCTAGTCGAAAATATATAGAAATGTCCGTCTATAAAAAGATGATTTAGTTATCTTCAAAATGGTATGATTTTTTTGCGTAACAATTAATGGTTCGTGAGGATTTAAAAAAAAAAAATCAGGATGAAAGTAAAAACATGAATGGTTCATGAGAAATTTAATACTTTTTAAGAAAAGGATGAACATATAAAATGAATAGTCAAAATTTATTCATTGAATTTTCAAAGAATATATTGATTTTTTTTTCTCTTTTTTTTTTAGTGTTTGAGATCATGAGTCTTATTATATCCTTGTTACTCAACTTCCATAATCTAATACGAATATGCGAACTATTATTTTGCTTTCGTAGTTTTTTTTTGAACGGCAAATATTTAGTTAGCAAAAAGCTAGAAAAAACATTACAAATAAATTAAATTAGGGTTTTTCAACCAAGTCTCCCAAAAAAGAAAGAACTACATCTATTAACACACCACGAATAAAAGTGTGAATCATGGGATGTAGAATTATATAATTTCACAAAACAAAATTTACAGAAGTGTCATATTGATGTGTGTTATTATTATTATTTTTTTTTGAAATTATCTCATATATAAAGCTAAGAAAAATGATTGAGATATCTAATTTATGTGACTAATTTCGTCTTTAATCTATTCATTTAGTGACATATATATTCTACTTATTCTTACTCTTTTTATTTATCATTGAGTTTACCATGTGTTTTAAGATTATTGTTAAGCATCAAATTAGCCACATAAATTAATCATGCCAATCACTATTCTGAAGTTAATAGTCATTATTTTGTGAAATTTGTTTTGTAAAAATTATGTGATTATAGTGTATCTCTTAAATAGTTAAATCATATATGAACAAACTAAAATCATTATTTTAAGTAAGGAATCTAAACAACACATTAAGTCGGTTTATAAAAACACATTGGGATGCAAAAAACTTCGAAAGTAGGGTTTAAAACTCGAGTTCCAAAACCTTGTCTACTCTTTGGATCTTTTGTATCAAACCAACCACCTTTTAATACCTTTTTTTTTTTTTTTTTTTTTTTTTTTTTTAATTCTCAGCATTTTGGATTTTTATACCTCAAGGTTAACATTTTTACAAGTTTGAAGACTCCATAATTTTGTTAGAAATTAAAGGTAGGATGTGATGATAATCTTGTATAAATCATGTATATTTATTTTTTGAATAAAATATTTAGATTATTTAGTGTATAGTATCACGAAATCTTTATTAGAATAATTTTAAAAATAAGTGTTCACGGGGTGGTTCGACTCGGTTCGGTTAGAGTGAGACACCTCAAAAGGCACCGCCCTTTGACCCTACAAGGAGGTAGTCTTATACGCGGTATAGGCTAACACCTAATACATCGTATGCTGCTGATCATACCCATACACCGTACAGACTAAAGCCTATACGCCATATGCTGCTATTAAGCTACATGTACATTTTTGCAAATTCTGCTTATGACCATTTTCTGTTAACATTTAACTCTTGCGTTTTTTTTGTAGTGAAAACATATTAGCTCAAATGAATATACACTTCACACTTTTTTAACTCGTATTCAAACATAATATGAAATTTTATTGATTTTAGTAAATCGTAATCACCTAAAATAGTTGATGATACCGTCCACGTAACTTTGATATGAAAACAAAAACAAAGAAAATAGGCCCAACTTAAAATTTGCGTTTTTTATGAGTTTAATTTGTATAGTTAAATAAAATAATGAGTTATATCTTAGAAAAATATACAAAACCATGCTTGGAATTGGGAATCACGTGATGCCATTAAGACAAAACACCCCGACCAAGTAATTAATTAACCCATAAAAAAAACATCATAGAGAGGGAGTAGTTGCATGAGTAAAAGTGTCTAGAAATATATAAACTAAATATAAATAATATAAAAAAAGAAATACAAAAGATAAAAAAAAGTTGTTAAGTATTATTACTTCTCTCTAATTTTCAAGTCTCAACACATTGGTGATCTTTGTGGAATTCCTTTTCTTCTACTCATGCTTGTGGCCATGTCTTCTTCAGAATGAACCTTAGTCGAAAACCTTTCGCACCTATAAATACCGCTTCTTTTCTTCTTTACGAAACCGGTGCACATGACACTCATGGTTTCGGAACCCGATGAGCCCGATCCCGAGCTCATCGGGTCATCTGAGTCCACAATGGTCGAGTGGGGTGTCTCATTTGTCATGTCATCGTCCCCAGTGTCATTAGGAATGAAGAAATCCGGACCAAGTTTTAATGAATTGCATACCCTTAGGAATGGTGTCATGTCCCTATAATGCTTGAGCACAAAATCCACCTAATAAAATTCAAACAAAATTATACATTTATAGTTTTATATTATTATATATTCAAGTAGACATATATATAAAGTATATGATTATTGTGTATGTCCTTAACTTTATTGTTAGAATTTGTATTGATTTCCTACCCATAATTCAAGCTAACGAAATTATGTGTCTAGCTTTGAACTGGTTCTACATGGAACAATATTGATACAAATTAAATTATGAATTTCCATGAAATACTATCACGTAATTCGCTTATACAATTCATGTTTAAGTTCCATTTCTTTGATTTTCTTAAAATAATAAAGAAGGTTAGAAATTATGTTAATGAATAAACCCTAAAATTCGTGAAGACCTAGCAAGCTAATATAGTTTTTTCTTTTCTGAAAGGCCCTAGCTAATATTTGTGAAGCTCATATGTGAATTATCTTCTGTTGATGATTATATCCCTAGCTAGATTACAATTTCTTTCAGGGTAAATTATGTAATTTTTAGTGTTTAGGAACTTACAATTCGAGTCATCCAATCAGAACAAACTTTATCAGTCAGTCTGGTTGGAAGCTCGAATTGTAATTATCCTATGCTGAAATGAAGAAATATCGAAATTCAATTACTATATATACCTTACACCCTAAAGAGCAATGGATAAAGGGGTCTTGAAGGCTTCTATCACACTCAGTGCAATAGTTTGCTGCACCCTTAAATTGCCGATTTTGAGGTCTCTTCCTTATGAACACAACTTTTGCACTATTAATTGTATAAGCCTGAAAAACAAAAACTTTTATAAGCCATATATCAACAAGAAAATTCAAAATTTCACTTTTGAGTTATGCTAATAAGTTACTGACTTGAACGTTGGAACAGTCGATAAGTCTTTCTAGGTCTTCTAGCCGTACAACATCATGGTATACATAACGTCTAACTTGAAGTAGTCTATGAAACCGATGAGCATGATAACAGTGTGGACAAATGCTAATGCAACAATCTATACAGCATATATTCTTTTCGTTCTTCTTGGCGTGTTCATGAATTGTGCACGGGTTAAAGAATTGTTGTGTGTAGAGGGCATCTAACCAAGCTGGCTTTCGAATTCCCTATACCATGCAAGAAATTTGAAATTGTTTAGATATATGAACTATAAAATAGGTTAGACAATGAGCACACAATACTTTGAAGTGAAAATAAACTTAAATGTTTTGAACATACCATGATTGCATAAACTTTCTTGGAGGAGTGTTTCTAGTGGTGCAACAAGAGGGAGAGTGATAGAGTTAGGATGATGAGAGTATTTATGGACGATCACAAGAGATGAAAGAATATTTAAATATTCTTTGGCTTCACAGACATACAGTTGTAAGAAATTTACATTTTACTACATGAAATGTTGTCATTTTTTGTGGTCACATATATTGTTTACCATTATTTTTTTAAAGAGGATCCTCTCAAATTAACATCTCATGTTAGATACGTTGAATCAATTAAACACAAAAATAAAATAAGGGCCGTTTGGTTTAATGATAAGAATCACAATCGGTATGAATTTGATAGTAGTGGTGGGTCTTTCAGAATGATAGACTCATTCCTAAGTCCCTTGCCACCTTTAATGTATGTCAAATATAAGGATATGACCATATCAAATACTATAAACAAACAAAATATATCATTCCTATAGTCATTCATTTATTCCCATAGGTTCAAACCAAACGCACCCGATAGGATCATCACTAACCGAAACAAAAGACTCTCACAATATCATTAATTTTCAAAACAACTTAACTAATAACCCACTTATACATGCATTATAATTGCAACTTCTGTAATTGTTACTAAAAAGTTATTCATGTTTTAAAAAAAAGAAAAAAAAGACTCCCTTTAACGACTGTTGATTATACTTTTAAAAAGAAAATGAAGACCGATCCTCACTCAATCCCTAAGCCATTATATTGATTCTAATTCAATCATGTCTTCTCATCTTGTTAATATCTAATCTTAGAGTTATTGACTTGCTTTTCGGGCACAAATGCAATTACGGTTTTATTTGTACGTTAGGGTTTTAATTTGCTTGCATCATTTTCTTTTGTAATTGATGAGTACTGCTTATTGAGTGACAGTTGGTGGCTCGTGAACTATTTGGCATGCTTGTAGGGAATTATATTTGTAAAACAGATTTAAGCTTGTTTAAGTCTGTTTAAGTATTAGTTCTGATTGTATAAAGGTTAAGTCTGATAGGCTTAGTATTCATTGTTAAGTCTGTCAGTACAAAGTTAAGTCTGGCAGACCTAAGTTAGTACTGGTTAGTATTTGTAGTTAGTGTTGTTTGTGATAAAACATAATAGTTTGTTAGAGTTATATTAGGAAATGATATGTACGCGTAGATATATCTTAGGAAGAGATATCTTTATCCTTCTACACGTTTTGTAGTCAATTAGGGTTTCCTTGGTGTATAAAAGGATTCCTAATGTATTAGGTTAAGGTACGAGTTGTAAGCCTTGACCATTGATTAAAGCAATCAATAGAAAATACGAAGTTAGTATATAATTGTGTTCTTCATACTTATTGTGTTAAGTTTCCGCATTAGCACATTAAGGATTTATTCAAGTTTATTATAAATCATATAAAGGCAACTTAGATCCATAACTTTGGACCTACAAGTGGTATCAGAGCCTATAGAAGGACTCTGTTGTTGAAGATACACAATCACAAACACTCATACCAAACCAGAAAACATCAAACTTGTCTGAAAAGGCAACTGAAACATACTCTGACCACCCCAGTGATGAAGAATCCAATCATGAAGATGGAGCAGACAACTCTCAAGTTAAGCAACCCCAAATCACAAATACCACAACCATCTCCAACATGAAGCTTCCACCATTGAAGAAAGATGAATATGACATCTGGCTATGGAGATGGAGCACTGTCTAGAATACACTGATAATGAAGTGTGGAAGGTGATACAAAAAGGAAACTCTAAAAAGAGGGTTTTCAAAGGAAAAGATGGCACTTACACTGTATTGCCACCTGTTACTGCTACTGAAATTCTTGCTGTGGAAAAGGAGAGAAAGGCCAAGAACATCTTGTTAATGGTACTTCCCAAGGAGCATATCAGACGTTTTCATGGGATGGATGATGCAAAGGAGATCTGGGAGGCAATCAAAGTAAGATTTGGAGGGAATGCTAACTCCAAAAAGATGCAAAAGGATGTCTATAAACAACAATTTGAAACCTTTACTATTTTCCAGCTCTGAAGGATTAGAGAAGGGCTATGACAGGTTTCAACAACTATTGTCACAATTGGAGGCCTATGGTGCTGGTGTTTCTGATGAGGATGCCAATCATAAATTCCTCAGGTCCTTGCCACAAGAATGGTCAAGTCTGGCCATGACCATGAGGACCAAACCTGAAATTGACATCATGTCAATTGATGATCTGTACAACAACCTAAGGGTTTTTGAACAAGAAATCAAGAATGTGTCAAAACCATCCTCTTCTAGCTCTCAAAATGTTGCTTTTATCTCACATGGCAAGAGCAGTACTAACCTAGTTAAGTCTGGTGGTAGTTATAGTACTTCTTCATCAAGTACTAAAAAAAGAGGGGCACCTGCTGGATTATCTGATGAGGTTATCTACTCTCTCTTTGCTAAATCATCAGAAGAGATGGATTTTCTCAATGAAGATCTAGAGCATATTGGTGATGCAGATATTGAGGAGATGGATATAAATTGGCAGATAGCTATAATTGCTATCAGGATGAACATGTTCTTTAAGAGACATGGTAGAAGAGTTCATTATGATCCAAAGACTCCTGTTGGATTTGATAAAAAGAAGCTTGAGTGCTACAACTGCCATAATCCTGGTCACTTTGCAAGGGAATGTAGATCTCATGTGGCAACTGATAGGAAGAAGAAGGAATCTCCCTATCAAAAAGAGGAAGATAAGAAGCAGGAGAGTCAAAAGGTTAGGCTGCTGACCATGGGTGGAGGTGCTATCAATTGGGGAGAACATGCTGAAAAGGAGTCTACCAATCACTCTGCTTTCATGGCCACTGGCTCAAACAGTGAGGAACATCCACACCAGAAGCTATGAAGCAGAAGAATTGATAGTGGATGCTCTGGGCATATGAATGGTAACAAGGATCAGTTGGAGGAGTTTGAGGAAGTCCAATGAGGTTCTGTTACTTTTGGTGGTAGAAAAGGCTACATTACAGGTAGAGGTAAAATTAGAGTGGGCAATTTAGAATTTGAGAGCGTGTCTTTTGTAAAAGAACTTGGGCACTTTAACCTTTTCTCAATATCACAAATTTGTGATAAGCAACATCGAGTTCTTTTAATTGAAATTGAATGCTTTGTGTTGACCTCTGACTTTAAGATTCCTGATGAGAATCAGATACTTCTTACAGTCCCAAGACAACACAACTTATACAGTTTTGATATGAAGACACTCCCAGCTGCGACAGGTTGTGCCTGTTTGATTGCAAAATCCTCACTTGATGAGTCTAAATAGTGGCATAAAATACTTGGTCATATCAATTTTAAAAATCTTAACAAGCTTGTGCAGGGAAACCTAGTTAGAGGACTATCTTGATAAGACTTTTAAGAATGACCACACATGTGTTACTTGCAACAAGGGAAAGCAACATAGGGCCTCATCCAAGGCGAAATTAGTTATATCTATAACTCAACCATTACACACCTTGCATATGGATTTATTTGGTCCTACTTCTGTTAAAAGTATAAATCATGCTAGCTATTGTCTTTTTATCACTAATGATTGTACCAGGTTTTGTTGGGTTTTCTTTATGTCTACTAAGGATGAAACTACATGAATCCTTCAAGCTTTTATTAGGCAGATAGAGAACCAACAGAATCAAAAGGTTAAGATAATTAGATCAGACAATGGCACCAAGTTTAAGAATAGGGAAATGCTTGAATTTTGTGGGAATAAGGGCATTAAACAAAAGTATAGTGTTGCTAGAACTCTACAACAGAATGGAGTTGCTGAAAGAATGAATAGGACCCTTATTCAGACAGCTAGGACCATGCTAGCAAACTCATACTTACCAACCACTTTTTGGGCTGAAGCAGTTAATTTTGCTTCTTATGCTTTCAATAGGGTATGGGTGGCTAAACCTCAACAGAAGACTCCTTATGAGCTTATGTTTGGCCATACACCAATTATTAGCTATATAAGACCTTTTGGGTGCCATGTAACCGTTCTAGATACTCTTAGTGTCCTTGGAAAATTTGATGGTAAATCTGATGAAGGTTTCTTGGTAGGTTACTCTCTAAACAGTAAGGCCTTTAGGATGTATAACTTAGAGACCAAAAGAGTAGAAGTAACTCTCCATGTAAAATTTCTTGAAGAGAAGCCTAATGTACCAGGAATATGACATAGATGGATGTTTGGCTTGGATTATTTGTCTGATTCTATAAACTATAAACTTGTGTCCTTAGAAAATAAAGCTAACCCACATGCAGGTACACCAGATGTAACTAACAATGTAGGTACTCAATCTACTTTCAATGATCATAATCCTGAAGAAGAAGAAGAGACTGAAGAGCTCATTGTTGTACCTACATTAGTTCATCCTATTGCAGCAAAGGTTGGGACAAAGAATATATCTCCTGTTTCTAAGAGAAAGGAACCTATTGCAGAGACTAGAGTGCAAGAGCAAGAAGTTCCTATATCTGAGGTCTCAGCAAGCATTAAAGCTTTTCAAAGACAATTGGATACCATTACTCAAAGGCATAGGAGTGCAGTATCTAAAAATACTACTACTAGTACTAACCACATTAAATCTGGCAGTGTATTTGGAGCAGACCCTGAACCTAACACTACCAGAACTAACCCTATTAACTCTGGTAGTGAGCACATTAATTCTGGCGTGCACATTTCATCTCAAACAGATGATTCTAATGATTCAGACACACCAGAGATTGAGATCTATAAAAGGCCAGATGAGGGAATCTATGAGGCAGCTTCTTATGATGATAATGGTGTGGTTACTAACTTCAACAACCTGCCACTTGAAATTGATGTGAATCCTACTCCTACTATTAGGATTCATAAAATACATCCAAAAGATAATATTATTGGTGATCCTACATCAGCTGTTCAGACAAGAAGCAAAGTCCAGAAACTTTATGGATCTCATGCACTAGTTGGTCAAATTCAGAAGCAGCAAAAGAACAACCACACAGATCAAAAACATTGTTTGTTTGCTTGCTTCCTATCTCAAGAGGAACCCAAAACTGTTGCTAAAGCTTTAACTGATGAAAGTTGGATAGAAGCCATGCAGGAGGAGCTATTGCAGTTTGAACTACAAAAGGTATGAATTCTTGTAGATCTACCAAATGGGGCTAAGGTAATTGGTACAAAGTGGGTTTTCAGGAATAAAAGGGATGAACGAGGTGTTGTTGTTTGGAATAAGGCTAGACTGGTAGCCCAAGGGTATAGATAGGAAGAAGGGATAGACTATGATGGGGTTTTTGCTCCTGTGGCTAGGATTAAAGCCATCAGGTTTATAGTCTATCAGATGGATGTTAAGAGTGCATTTCTATATGGCACTATTGATGAGGAGGTTTATGTTGCTCAACCTCCTGGTTTTGTTGATCCAGCTCACCCTAGGAAGGTTTATAAAGTCATCAAAGCATTGTATGGACTTCATCAAGCTCCCATAGCTTGGTATGCTACACTCTCCACTTTCTTTGAGAAGAATGGATACAAAAGGGGCACCATTTACAAGACCATATTTATTAAAAGGGACAAGAAGGATATCATGCTTGTGCAGGTTTATGTTGATGATATCATTTTTGGCTCTACAAGGAGGTCTTGGTGTAAAGATTTTGAGGCATTGATGAAGAGCAGATTTCAGATGAGTTCTATGGGGGAACTCACTTTCTTTCTTGGATTGTAAGTCAAACAGAAGTCAGATGGGATATTTATTTCTCAAGAAAAGTATGTTGCTGATATGTTAAAGAAGTTTGATCTTGTAAATGTGAAATCTGCTGTTGAGGCATGGAGACCAAGGTGCCATTGACAAAAGATGATGAGGCTGTTGATGTGGATGTCAGATTGTACAGATCCATGATAGGATCTTTGATGTATCTAACAGCCTCTAAGCCTGATATTATGTATGCTGTGTGTGTTTGTTCTCGTTTTCAGGCTACTCCAAAGACTTCACATCTTCATGCTGTGAAGAGGATTTTCATATATCTTAAGGGCAAACCCAACTTGGGCTTATGGTATCCTAGGGAGTCATCCTTTGAAATGGAAGCATTTTCTGATAGTGACTACACTGAGGCTAGTAAGGACAGGAAATCCACAATAGGAGGCTGTCAATTTCTTGGAAGGAGGTTGATTTCCTGGCAATGCAAAAATCAAACAATAGTGGCTACTTCAACAACTGAAGCTGAATATGTAGCTGCTGCTAATTGCTGTGGACAAGTGCTTTGGATCCAAAATCAGATGTTGGATTATGGGATAAACTTCATGAACACCACAATCAACATTGATAATGAAAGTACTATATGTATTGTTAAGAACCCAGTCTATCACTCTAAGACTAAACACATAGAGATTAGGCACCATTTTATAAGGTATTGTTTTGAGAAAGGTCTCATAAGGGTAGAAAAGATACATACAAATAATAATGTGGCTGACTTGCTGACCAAAGCATTTGATGGACCTAGGTTCAATTTCTTGGTGGTTAACATTGGTATGATGAACCCATAGCTACATTTAAGGGGAAGTTAAATGTATAGTATCTAATGTTAGTTAGCAGATTTAATAGGTTTTTAATCCTGGTAGTTAAAAATGGTAGCTTCATAGTTAAGTTTGGTCGTTACCTCTGGTCATTAATTCTGTTACCATATTTTACGGGTTATTGCTAGGTCATAACTATCTTTCTAATCTTTAAACTTATCCTTTTTCCAAAGATAATTATTTACTTGTGTACATTCTCAAACCCACGCTGTATATATATTCATACGGGCTTGGCTTTTCCCATAATAAGTTCAACCCAGAGTCAGTCTTTACCATCAATATTATTTGTGTCATCATGGTTTTCACAGCAGGATGTGCTAGGGATGGTATGCAGCTTAATGACTTTGTGTCCTTGTGTTCTACCTTGTCTTCCAAAGTTCAATCTTGGAGGAAGATCTTGCATCGACCAAATTGATTTTGGGGTCTAAGGTGAAAGAGTTGTAAGAAGAGGTCAAGAACTTTAAGGCCACGCATGATGTTTTTCTTGATGGTTCGTCTAACTCCTAAGATTCTGTTCATGATGTTATTGAAAATTCTTCCAAACATGGGAGGAAAACAGAGTCAGAACAAGAAGAAACTGGTGATAACTATGAATGGGAAAGAGAGAAGAAATATGACAAAGCTCTGCAAAAAAAAAGAGCGATGGTTCAGAGGTTTGATCCAATAGTGGATTGGGAGATTTACAGGGATTATTTTGGAAAAGCTTGGAAGGTAATCAGACTTAGTGGAAAGTTTGCAGTTTACAAGAATCTTGAGGATCGGGTAAAATCTTGTAATCAACAAGACTTGGATACTTTATGGAGTTTGGTTCAGCAGAAGCTCAAGATTGCTAAAAAGTCAGATGTGAAATAGCAAGAACTTTGGGTAAAACTTCAAAGATTATATGAACCAGATCCTACAGATGTTTATTGGAATTTTCCATGTCAAGATTCCAGTGTATCATGGAAGTTTTATGATTTGTGCGATGTTCATCACTTATCCACAAAAGGTGGAGTTGATCTATTCTTGTTTGCAGAGGTGGAATATCCATTATGTGCTGAAGTGCTCAAGTGATGATACTTTCAAAGCTTCAATATGAAAAAGAATCTGAGGTAATTGAAAATCTCATTCAAAGAACATGTAACCAATTACTAGCCAGAATATGTGATCAAATTCAAGAAAAGACAGAGGCTAAAAGGAGGAGACTAAGGTAATATGTTTGAAAGAATTTTCTTAGTTGTATTGAGTAGGGATATAAGTATAAATGGATTTTGAGATGGTTTCACTTGGTGAAGGTGCTCTGCACTAACACAACAAATGGTTATCAGTCCACCATGTCTAATCAACATAAGGACTGACTAATCCATGAGCAAACAGCTCTGGTAAAGATCTTAAATCCATTTATGGCAGAAAATTTGCCAAAAATTATATGGTTCTCAACTCACCATATATGCGATGATAAAGAGTTGGCTAGCCCACAAGTTTATGGCTTGTGGTAAAGGCAGTGGAAAACCATGGCTAATCCAAAAGCAAATGACTTTTGGTAAAGACTGATCAAATCCATTGATAGCTGCTGGTTTGCTAAAAATCATATGGTTATCAATGTACCATGGTTTTACACACTAGAACATTGGCTACTCCAATAATAATGGCTAATTGGTAAAGAGACATCAAATCCATTAAGATTTCTATGATTCACTTCTCATAGAAGCTAACACACCTGGATGTGATGAGAATAGAATGAAACCTTTATGAATTGATGTAAATACAACCATAGTTGCAGAAAAGATTATGGAGTGCAAATATTTTGAAGACTGGATGCTACACAGATCACACAATAAAGAATATTCAAAGATGCAGCTCAAAGATAATTCCAAGATCCTCAAAGAGTACAAAGAACTTGAAGTTCACAAGTGAAGATCAAGTTAGGGGAGGATTGTAGGGAATTATATTTGTAAAACAGATTTAAGTTTGTTTAAGTCTGTTTAAGTATTAGTTCTGGTAGTATTTAAGTCTGTTAGGCTTAGTATTCGTTGTTAAGTCTGTCAGTACAAAGTTAAGTCTGGCAGACCTAAGTTAATAATGGTTAGTATTTGTAGTTTGTTCTGTTTGTGATAAAACAAAATAGTTTGTTAGAGTTATATTAGGGAAGGATATGTACGCGTAGAGATATCTTAGGAAGAGATATCTTTATCCTTCTACACGTTTTGTAGTCAATTAGGGTTTCCTTGGTGTATAAAAGGATTCCTAATGCATTTGGTTAAGGTACGAGTTGTAAGCCTTAACCATTGATTAAAGCAAACAATAGAAAATACGAATTTAGTATATCATTGTGTTCTTCATACGTATTGTGTTAAGTTTCCGCATTAGCACATTAAGAATTTGTTAAGAGTTTCTCACATATTGAATTTGGATTTATTCAAGTTTACTATAAGTCATATAAAGGCTACTTAGATCCATAACTTTGGACCTACAATGCTTTTGCAATCCTAAAATCTCTGTTCTAGTCATTTCGATAAGATTTGGGATTTTCAGGGATTCTTTTTTTTCTTGACAATTTGATTCGTTACTGGCGCTGTGATTTTTATAAAACACTAATTTTTAGGATTTGTTTCTCTACTATAGTACTGTTGTGCGTCCGTGTGCTTATCAAGAATAATATTGGTATCCTTGTTTGTAGTTGCTTCGATTGTGTGATGTGGTATTGCGTTGAATGTGTATTCTGATTTGGGTTGGTTGAAAGTAGTAGGATGAAGAGCGGGTTTTTTAGTTTGAAGGGAGGGGAGTAAAACAAAAAGAGGGCTTAAATGTTAGCTACGACTAGTGGTAAGAATGTTGAGAGTGTGTCGATTTTAACATGCTCGGTCAGCATTTGAAAAGTAGGACTCAGAATGATACGAACATAACATTTCCTTCCTTAGAAACCATGCTTGGATGATCTGCTGCGACTCCTATCAATGTATCGAACAATGAAGGTGAAACCAACTTTAACACAGGTATAGGGTCTCCATCTTATAACGTATTGAATGTTGATGTAGACACAAATGTTTTCTTAGCTTCGAAACATTCAAAAACAAATGCTGGAAGGTAAATTAGGGCTACTGGGTGAAGATAAGAAGCCATTGAACACATGAGGTGATAAGTCGAGTAACGTTGGAACTAGTCTTAATGGTGAACCAAATAAGAAAATTGCAAACTTTCGTACCTTAATAGCCTTGGTTGGGAAATGGGTTTGATGTTGCCATTCCCATAATATCAGTCCTTGAGGTTAAATAATGTTTCGAAAATACTATCTATGGGTTTTTTCTGGGCAAGAGAGTTGTGTATTCGGTGGTTGAAAATAATGTTAAGAATGTGTGGAGTAGTTATAGGCTTGTTCGTACTATGATGAATGCAAATGGAATTTTCTACTTTAAATTTATCTCAAACACGGGTATCGAAACAATGCTTGAAAGTGAACCATGGTTGATTCGTAATGTGCCATTTATTCTTCTTAAATTATCTCATATGGCGAATGTTTCTAAAGAGGACTTAAAGAGTGTCCTGATTTTGTTAAACTCCATGATGTGCCTATCACGGCATTCACGGAGGATGGATTGAGTGTTATAGCTGCAAAACTTGGCATGCCTTTGATATTATATATGTATACAACCTTTATGTTCATGGAATCATTGGGTCAGTCTAGTTTCATGAGAGTCATGGTTAATCTTTGTGCCCATATTGAGTTGAGAGAGGTGCCAAAAATTGAAGGTGATTGATATATCTTGCATACTATTTATGCAGTGCACGAGTAGAAACCAATTAGATGTCCAACGTGCATAGTTTTTGGACATTCTTTGGACCTTTGTCCAAAGAAAATTGCATATGACAATTTGAAGAACGTAAAGAATCAAAGACAAGTTGTTCATGGGGGTAGGTCCTAAATTTCATCTTGTGTACAAACTTTTTCAACCTAAGCATACAAAGAAGATGGATTCTAAGCATGCTAAATCGAATGAGAATGCTAATAAGGTGGTTTATGGTTCAAATACGGGTGATATAGCTAGTACTTGTGGCACACATGAAAATTATCATTTGGCTAATGTTAATTGAGCCAATACAGAAACTTCAAATCCTTTCACATAGTAAATGCTCATATTCATTTCACATAGTAAATGCTCATATTCATTATGTTCTGAGAGAATATATATTTAAAATGCTTCATATTTCATTATCAAGTACAATTTGAGAATATGAGCGAAAAGATGGGGAATTAGAAAGGAAACACAAAAAAATACACGCAACTTTATGGAAAAGAGTAAACCTACGGCGTAGTTAGATCGATCAACTTACGCCGTAGTCTTCATGTTTACTAATCAAGACCAACTCAACTCATCATGGAGTTACTGTAACACCCCAACCCGCTAAGGGTAGAAGTATTACAAAATGGTGTCATATCAAAGCATACATAATGAACATAACAAAGCAGCGGAAGTCTTAAATAAATAACCAAAGGAAGAATTCAGCCAACACGGCTCAAACGTTACATAAGTTCATCGAAAATAAAAGGAATAATCCAAGACATAAATAAGCATAATCCGAGTCTAAAAATGTCAACATAATCAAGCATGAACTAAGATGACTAAAGCCATAAATCCGCATATCCGCTCATCATTCAAACCCATAGCTAAGATCCCAGCTTCTAGCTTAATTACCTGCCGCATGGAAAGAAAACGCGGCTGAGCTTAAAAAGCCCAGTGAACAGATATATATAACAAACGAATAAATCGAAGGGTAAGTAACGAAGGTAATATAATCATAAGGTGCAAAAGGGGAAAGTCATAAGGCATAACAAAGGATAACGAATAGAAAGAGAAATGAAAGGTCAGTCCTCAACCACGAGCCCATATCATATCACACATATCATATCATATCATAACAGTTGTATCCCGAGGGGTGACCTCGGAATACCATATATAGGAGGGAGACCTCAAGTAACAATGGAGTGATCAACTCCCGGAAATGTGAAGACGCGGATTGCACCCGACATCATTCACAATATAAATCTCCAAACAGATCAAGTCCCTCGAAACATATCATATCTAGGATGCATCCATACGCCCCCAGTGGCCAAATCATATACATATAGTGAGATCATAATCATATCATATCATAATAGGGGACGGTGTGTATCATCACTCGTACACACTGGAGTCATGCCATTGGTGCATCAATGACACGGTCAGGTTACCTTCCTGACTAGGAAAACATATTTGGCTCGGGTATCAGACTGAAGGGTCAAAACATATTCATATCATAAGGGTTCATATCATAGTTCATATCAAAGTTTCATATCGGAGTTTCATATCAAAGGTTCATATAAGTTTCATATCAAAAGGGAGCATAGCAAAGTCATAGGGAAGCCCTAATCATGAGGCTTAGAGTAAAACGTAACAGTTCAAGCTAATATCGAAAGATGTATAAGAATCACGAGAAACCTTAAGAGGTAAGGTCAGAATATCTGTACCTTATTCGGAGCAAATCACAATGAAAGTAAAATCAAGAAATGAGATCAATCCCGTCGCCCGGAACCTATATGAATTAAATAATGTTCTATAAGAATCAGATCGCTCGTTTAAGACGACTTTCCATTTTTAGTAATCTTTCCATTTTAAGTAACTTTCTATTTTAGGCAGGTTTCTATTTTTAGTAACTTTTCATAATTAGCAGGTTTCCATATTTAGTAACTTTCCATAATTAGCAGGTTTCCATATTTAGTAACTTTCCATAATTAGCAGGTTTCCATATTTAGTAACTTTCCATAATTAGTAGGTTTAGTTACTTATCTAATGTTAAATTATGAAAATGAGTGTTATTATGATTTAAGGATCATTTATGACAAGTTACAAAAGTTTAGGGTTTAAAATACCAATAATGCAAAGTATAGGGTTAAAAGTGTAAATATAGTAAGTTTACTCATTTTACTCATTAAATCCCTTTAGTTACTATATTAACAAGTTAATCCATCAAGTTTCATAATTTATAAAACAACCCCTTAACTTTATGAGATCATGTAATACAAAACTCTAGTTTTATGTTATGGTTATCGTATCCGTTCTAAACCATTTTAGCTCGATTATTATAAGATTACATGACTCCTTATGTGATATCATTTTTGAGTCGAGACTCCCTCCCCCAAAATCAGTTTGTACGCCCCATAACATAACCAAAACAAGTTCATACATCACCTCTTTATCGAATCAAATATCACATATGTATACGTATAGTTTCATAAGCTTATTTAATCCTTAAACCCTCCATACTCATGTCGACATAAAGAGAACCCAATATTCAGTTTTTGAATGAATATAATCATGTCATATATCATTTGAATCATATCCGTTAAGAGTCATGTTTTATGTAATCCATTTCATCATTTTATGTGACAAACGTAATCATCATTTTATGTAACATATTTCGACATAACAAGCCCTAGAAAAGGACTCCATGGCCACGAATTGAACAAAAAAAAACAAAAAGGAAGAGACGTGAGATGATGATACGTTACCCTAGTAGCGTGTACGTGACAAAGAAACAAGAATCAAACCACCACGATCAAACCAAGCCTTCCTTGGCTATATCAAAACCCACGGCCACAATAACACCCACGACCTAGCTTTCTTTTGAACCAACACGATCACCACGTCCACCAATCGATCACACACGATCACGAGCCTCCTAGAAACACTTTTCTTTGTTGGATTTTCGGATTAAAATGGAGGAATAATGAGTATGCCGCCAATATGGTGAAGAGAGACTTAGGGTTTTCTTTTTGTGTTTTTGAAATGAAATGGTAATGTGTAAATGAGGATTAATAGAATTGATATGGTGATTAATGAGGGGAGCCTATATGGCCGGCCATCAAGGGGGGAGGGGGGAAGACCAATTCATAGTCTTTCCAAACTTATCTTTTCCCAATGTATGTAGTCTCCTTTCTAGACTAGGTGAATTGTGTACATTTTGATATGTTTATTTGTTACTTAGAGTTTAATCATTTATGTTCTTTTAATTTATATCATAAGTTAATTACTTTCATAATGTGTGTATATTATTAATGATATAACTTGTTAAACGATGTTGACGTGTTTTCCGAGTTTGTAAAATTTTAAGTTTGAGGGCAAAATTATCATTTCACGCGTTTGAGATTTTAGGGTTTTACAACTCTTCCCCTCTAAAAAGAAAATTTTCGTCCTCGAAAATTGAAAAGGAAACGAGGCAATAAACGAAGACATACCCGATGATGAAAAGAAGTGTGGATAACTAGCTCGCATAGATTCCTCGGTCTCCCAGGTAGCTTCACGCTCTGGGTGATTCTTCCAAAGAATCTTAACAAACGGAATTACTTTGTTTCTCGTGATTCAATCTCGTCTATCTAAAATAGCTTCGGGTTCTTCCGGTAAGGACATATCTGGCTGAATCTGATCCAAAGGATAGGAAACCACGTGCAATGGATGATAGTTGTATCCCCGCAGCAGAGATACATGGAACACGTCATGAACATGGGATAACTGAGGAGGTAGAGCTAAACGGTAGGAAACCTCCCCAACACGATCCAGAATCTCGAAAGGTCCGATGAATCGAGGACTGAGCTTGCCCTTGATTCCAAAACGCTTAATACCAAAGGACGGCGAAACTTTCAGAAAAACACGATCACCAACACAAAACTCCAAGTCGCGCCTATGCTTATCAGCATAACTCTTTTGCCGTGAACGAACCTCCTTCAATCTTTCCCTAGCAACCGCCACCTTCTCATTAGTAATCTCAATGAGTTCCGGGCCCTCAATCGAACGCTCACCTACCTCATCCCAACAAATAGGCGCCCTACATTTCCTCCCATATAACAACTCTGATGTGCTTCATCGGGGTTTTAAATTTGTAACAAGAATTACCGGTTAACTAGGAACACATTCAGGCAAGTATACCCTAGTCAAGTTGTAGTATAGTATATGGTAAATCAAGGTCGTCCCAAGAGACTTGGTTGCACTACAAGTGTCGTTTGTTTGTTTAAGCAAGTAACAAGTAACAAGTTGATGGTTATGATTGTCACGGATCAAACCAACAAGAAAAGCATTATAAGAACAAGCAAGTATCAAGACATTCATAATTATTCCAATCAAACACAAAATCTCAATAATCATATCAATAACAAACATCTTTAAATAGAAAAGTAACAAGGTTTACCCAAAGTATGAATTACAATAGGCAAAGATGAAGGATTATAGCACTCCTTCAAGCCTCCAATCAACTACAATAGTTCTACCAAGCCGGAAAATGATGTCCAAACGCCTTCGACAACACATGAGCACTACTTCTGGAAATGGCAGAGGTTGGTGGTCTTTTGGGGAAGATAAGTTGGTGTAATTGGTGGAAATTCGTCCTTAAGGGTGGAGGCTTGAATTTCACACAAGTTGGGATAGGATAGTTGGTGGAATCTCGTCCTTAAGGGTGGAGGCTTGAGTTTCACACCTTTGGGGTGAAGATATTGAGAGTGGGTGTGTTCTCTCGGTGGAAACTCGTCCTTAAGGGTGGAGGCTTGAATTTCACACCTTTGGTGAAAGTATTGAGAGTGATTGTGGTAGGAGAGGTGTGAGAGAAGATCTCTCAAGTTGTGGTGCATGAAATGAGGATGCAAAGGTCTCTATTTATACTACTACCAAGGCCTAGGGTATTCAATGCATTACTTGGAGGCCAAGGAGCTTGGAAGGGACTAGAAACCATGTAGGAAGGGACTAGAATCATTTGGAACACGTTTGGAGTCTTAGTAATGGAAAATGGCTGAAACAGGACCTCCAACCGGATCCGGTTGGGCTCCAACCGAATCGGTTGGTCTTCTTGACAGCTCTCCAACCGAATCGGTTACGGGGCTCGACCGATCGGTTGGAGCAAAATCACAAAAATTCATAAACTGCAAAGTTGTAGATCTTTCTCTTAGCTTTCCGTGGCCGCGAACCGGGGGTCAAACGGAGTCCGTATGCAAATGTTATGGCCAAAATGGTGAAGGTGTGTCGGGAACAACGAGTCTTCCAATATGTCTTCGTTTTAGCTTCTTTTCTTCATTTCTTTCTCGTTTTCCTTCTTGAACTTTATTCTTGAGTCTTTGGACCACTAACTTGATGACTTTATCTTCTCGAATATACTCCGCAAGTCTTGCTTTTGTCGGGAATTCTTCGTATATGGAGAAATCTTCGTATTTTACTTCTTTTTCCGTCTTTTTCTCCACTTTCCTGTACTTGGCTACAAATGAACTAGCAAACGCACTTTGATACGATTAAGCAACAAAAGCATATGATTATAACCAAATAACACACATAAAAGCACGGATAACGCTACTAAAAGCATGCACAATTTGAGCGTTATCAAATTCCCCCACACTTAAACTTTGCTTGTCCTCAAGCAAATCTAAGAAAAGAAAAATTAAAAGACAAACCTAAATGACAAAACGAAAAGAAAAATTTAAATATTTTTGGTTTTTGTAGGTTTTTTTTTTTTTTTTTTTTTTTTTTTTTTTTTAAGAAATATAAAAATAAGCGAAAAATGAGCGCAAACTCCCCCACACTTAAGGTTTTGCTTGCCCTCAAGCAAATCTAGAAATAAGAAAAATAAATCCCACATGGTGCATGAAATATGATTAGAAAAATGTGATGCAAATCTACCAAGTACAAGTACAAGATAAGATTCATCGTTTTAAGCTTCAAGAGGTGAAAAATCGAGATGTTTGACAATACCCCATGGATTCTCTCGCTTGATAACATGGCTAAGCACCTCACGAAAAAGGACGGATGTATAATTCACTCAACACTCAATTTATTTAGTGATGGATAGTATTAAGGAATAGTACACTCATATTTGCTCAGTCATGATCTAAATATTACCATAGGCTTGTACAAGAAACAAAACTCCACTGACGTGGCGTAAGCACCAAGTGTAAACATCTAAAGAGGGCTTTTATTCGGGTTATAACGATAGGCTTCGGGTGATTAAAGGGTATGGATAAGGCATGGGATTATTTATGGAATTGGTTTTAAAAGAAAATAGAGTCAAGTCTAAGTCCCATTGCTGCTAGTCACCGAACAAACCGCAAACCCGAAAATGATTATAGTTACAAGCTTCTCCTCTTCACATATCGATCACCAAATACATATATATCACTTCTTAGCACATTGGCTAATCGATATCTCAAACATACTTCATCCTTGTTATCACATATCTTTTTTTCTTTTTTTTTTCGATGACTTATTCTCATTTTTTTTATACTTTTTCTTCATACATCACATCTCCCCCACACTTCGTATAAGCATCACCACAAAAATACAAATAAGAAGTTGCGCACCTTCATCTTCGTCGGAATGGCACACACGAATAGCAAAGTGTGGCTAACTAATAATCATCAAAAACAATCCAACATACAAAGCAACTAGCAACCAACCATTTAGACATTGACAAGGGGTAGGCTAAGGTTTAAAGTGTAAAATATTTTTGTATTTTTCTGGATTTAACAAGAAGAAAGGGATGGCTCAAAGGGTGTACTAAGGGTATCTAGTGCTAAAGATAAGCACTAACAAATGGGTCCATGTAAAGGTGGTTAACTAGCCGATGTGGTTAGCTAATATAGCATGATATGAAAACGGAAGGCCATTTGGGTTTTATTCCTATGGGTTGCCTCTTTATCACACGAATACACTTATATCACACGAATGCGATCTTACTGCGGTCTGGTAATGATTTGCAAGTACAAGTTCTAGAATAAATAAAATCACCGGCACACTCATAGCAAAAAAAAATCCAAGCATAAAAGATGTATGCTATTAAGAAATAGGCTAGAATCCTCACAATTTAGTGGAAAGGGCTATAATATGTGCTAGCAAATGTCATTGATCCCATAATGGATTGCAATATTAATCGGGACACATCTCGAATTTTTCAAAAATTACCGATTTCACCAGTGGGTTGATCCAGTTATTCTAATATATTAACCTATAAGCGTGAAAACAACTAGATCACAAGGGCAAACAAGTTCACAAAATTTTAAAATAATGCCCAAACATTTGGAAATTAAAAACTAGTTCCGCTTTTCACAATAATATTTTCCCCCCACACTTAAGTTAAGCACACAAAAGAAAAATAAAGGAAAAATAACTACCTATGACTATTTTTTTCTTTTTCTTTTTTTTTTCTTTTTTTAATTTTTTTATTTAAAAAAAAACAAAACATGACTTATTCTTGTCCCACGAGTTCTCGGTAGCTCCATTGAAACGCACAAAGAAGCGGAGAAGCAGGTCAGCGCGAAGCTTATTAAAAACCAAACTTCTTTAGGGAATCAGGGAGACCCGCCTTATACCTCTCACACAGTTTGTTTACAATGGGTGAGCCTTACTTTCGAGGTACTTAAACAAATCAATTTAAAAATAATTTACCAAACAAACAAACAAAGGAAAAATAACAAAGAAACAAAATAAAGCAATTGCAAAAACTTCAAAGCATGTAAGATAGGGAAAAATAAAATAATAAGTCTAACTGAAACGAAACCTCCTGGGCTAAACATCACGATCGAACTCCATATGATAAGATGCTAAGCAAACGCTAGCATAAGCGTGAGATCAATCGATTTCTCTTTCAACCAAACATGTCCAATCAAGAGCATAAGGTTCACGATCCAACCAATCCTTCCTCCAAGAGTTTATTCAATCTGCAAAAACAAAATAAACTACAAAAACATGTAAAATTCTAAAACTCACTTTCGTAGGCATCACGGTTGCATTTAGCGCATGCAACAAGCCTTTAAACCCCTCGGTGGCCCGAGTGGACGAGTTATAGTCTCGTGAGGGTTTCCAGTGAACATACCCACAAAGTTCATGCACTTTATTTTTAAAACACATGTACTTATTTATTCACAATGTACTAAAAATAACAAAATTAAAATGGAAAGATGACAAATAAAAGAAATGAAACTCTTGCAAAAATAAAAAGACATTTAAACTTATTTTACCTAAACACAAACACACAAAAACCAAAAAAATAAGAATAAAAACGGATTTTTTTTAAACAGATTACTCCAGCCGATCCGGTTACGGGGAGTGACCGATCGGTTGGAATGAACCAAACTGTGACCAACCTTCCAACCGAACCGGTTACGGGCGATGACCGATCGGTTGGAGGAAATTTTCTAATTTTTTTTTTTTTTTAAACAAGTTTTATTTCAAAAATTTTATTGATAAAATAAAATAAGAACACAGAAAGTGACGAACATAAAACTAAATACAACTAAACCAAACACATAAACACATAAACTAGAAAATGACCAAAAACATAACACGACACTTAAACAAATTAACGCACGTTCACAGAAAAATGACAATCACATAGATGCAAGCACACACAATTAGTCACGTTACACAAATCAAACAAGAGAATCTAAAACAAGATAATCTTATTCAAAATTAATACGAAACCAATATAAACAAAAATAACAAAAACAAATAACCTAGAGACATGCAAGAGATCATATAACATAAAAAAAAACACACGAAACAAGAAACACAAGAAATAATTTTTTTTTTTTTTTTTTTTTTTTTTTTTTTTTTTTTATAATACAGAACTCACAACCGGATCCGGTTACGGGTAGTGACCGATCGGTTGTAGTGGTTTTATTAAGTACGAGGCTTCCAACCGATCCGGTTGGAGTACCAACCGATTCGGTTAGAGTGATCTGGGTGGTTTTGGTGGGTTTTTTCGCAAACGTTTTTCGAGCAACTTAGAAAGCAATCATTGAAATGAGCATTTTAGAACACGTGAAACGAAATCCCAACATCAAAAACATGATTTTGATGCAAAGATCATTTGAGCAATTTTGAAAAATGAGAGATTTGGAAAAAGACAAGCATTCAAGCAATCTTCATGAGCAAACATCAAGAGCAATCAAACAAGAGCAAAGAAACAATCATTCATGAGCAAGAGCAATTTAGCATTCAAACAAACAAGCAAACAAACAAACACCTAAGCACAAAAACCAAATCCCCGGCAGCGGCGCCAAAAACTTGATGTGCTTCATCGGGGTTTTAAATTTGTAACAAGAATTACCGGTTAACTAGGAACACATTCGGGCAAGTATACCCTAGTCAAGTTGTAGTATAGTATATGGTAAATCAAGGTCGTCCCAAGAGACTTGGTTGCACTACAAGTGTCGTTTGTTTGTTTAAGCAAGTAACAAGTAACAAGTTGATGGTTATGATTGTCACGGATCAAACCAACAAGAAAAGCATTATAAGAACAAGCAAGTATCAAGACATTCATCATTATTCCAATCAAACACAAAATCTCAATAATCATATCAATAACAAACATCTTTAAATAGAAAAGTAACAAGGTTTACCCAAAGTATGAATTACAATAGGCAAAGATGAAGGATTATAGCACTCCTTCAAGCCTCCAATCAACTACAATAGTTCTACCAAGCCAGAAAATGATGTCCAAACGCCTTCGACAACACATGAGCACTACTTCTGGAAATGGCAGAGGTTGGTGGTCTTTTGGGGAAGATAAGTTGGTGTAATTGGTGGAAATTCGTCCTTAAGGGTGGAGGCTTGAATTTCACACAAGTTGGGATAGGATAGTTGGTGGAAACTCGTCCTTAAGGGTGGAGGCTTGAGTTTCACACCTTTGGGGTGAAGATATTGAGAGTGGGTGTGTTCTCTCGGTGGAAACTCGTCCTTAAGGGTGGAGGCTTGAATTTCACACCTTTGGTGAAGGTATTGAGAGTGGTTGTGGTAGGAGAGGTGTGAGAGAAGATCTCTCAAGTTGTGGTGCATGAAATGAGGATGCAAAGGTCTCTATTTATACTACTACCAAGGCCTAGGGTATTCAATGCATTACTTGGAGGCCAAGGAGCTTGGAAGGGACTAGAAACCATGTAGGAAGGGACTAGAATCATTTGGAACACGTTTGGAGTCTTAGTAATGGAAAAATGGCTGAAACAGGACCTCCAACCGGATCCGGTTGGGCTCCAACCGAATCGGTTGGTCTTCTTGACAGCTCTCCAACCGAATCGGTTACGGGGCTCGACCGATCGGTTGGAGCAAAATCACAAAAATTCATAAGCTGTAAAGTTGTAGATCTTTCTCTTAGCTTTCCGTGGCCGCAAACCGGGGGTCAAACGGAGTCCGTATGCAAAAGTTATGGCCAAAATGGTGAAGGTGTGTCGGGAACAACGAGTCTTCCAATATGTCTTCGTTTTAGCTTCTTTTCTTCATTTCTTTCTCGTTTTCCTTCTTGAACTTTATTCTTGAGTCTTTGGACCACTAACTTGATGACTTTATCTTCTCTAATATACTCCGCAAGTCTTGCTTTTGTCGGGAATTCTTCGTATATGGAGAAATCTTCGTATTTTACTTCTTTTTCCGTCTTTTTCTCCACTTTCCTGTACTTGGCTACAAATGAACTAGCAAACGCACTTTGATACGATTAAGCAACAAAAGCATATGATTATAACCAAATAACACACATAAAAGCACGAATAACGCTACTAAAAACATGCACAATTTGAGCGTTATCAAACTCGTACGGTGCTCCTTTGATGCTAGCGTGCCAACTATTGTTGTAGGCAAACTCCACCAAGCACAGATACTCATCCCAGTTCCCAGTCCATTCCAATGCACAAGCCCTCAACATGTCCTCAAGAGTCTGAATGGTCCTCTCCGTCTGACCATCAGTTTGAGGATGAAAAGCAGTACTGAACTTAAGACGCGTGCCCCAAGCTTTCTGCAGACTCTTCCAAAACTGTGACGTGAAGCGCGGATCTCTATCGGAAACAATAGCAGTAGGAGTACCATGCAATCTAATAATCTCTTGCCGAAAAATCTCCGCCAATCTACTAACACGATAATCTTTCCGGATAGGTAAGAAATGAGCAGACTTGGTTAGTCGATCAACAACCACCCAAATCGCGTCATGTCTTTTCTGAGTAGGAGGCAAACCTGTGACAAAATCCATGGAGATTTCTTCCCACTTCCATGTAGGAATATCTAAAGGCTGCAACAAACCACTAGCCCTCTGATGCTCAATCTTGACCTGCTGACAGGTCATACACCTAGCCACGAACGAAGCCACATCTTGCTTCATACCATTCCACCAGAAATGTTGCTTAAGATCCCGATACATCTTGGTTGAACCAGGATGAATAGTGAAAGGGGAACTATGAGCCTCCGACAAAACAGTTTCACGCAAAGCAGGATCATTCGGAACACAAAGCCGACCCTCATACCATACGACGCCGAAACCATCAACACTGAACTCAGTCTGCTTACCCGCCTCGATATTCTGAACTATAGACCAAAGCTCACCATCATCCTTCTGAGCTTCCTTAATCCGCAATATAAGGTTGGACTCTACCTTCAAGCTCGCCCAATAACCATCATAACCCCGAAAACAAAATTCCACATCCATAAGCTCAAGATCGTAAAGAACCCTGGGTTCAATCTCCAAACTAGCAATCATACCCGACTTTCGGCTCAGTGCATCCGCAACCACATTAGCCTTACCCGGGTGATACTGGATGTTCGTGTCGTAATCCTTAAGAAGCTCTAACCATCTCCGCTGTCTCATATTGAGCTCCTTTTGTGTGAATATATACTTTAAACTTTTGTGGTCAGTAAAGATATCACACAACTCACCGTACAAGTAATGCCTCCAAATCTTTAAGGCAAAAACCACCGCAGCCAACTCCAAATCATGCGTGGGATAATTCTCCTCATACGATTTCAATTGCCTCGAAGCATAGGCAATCACCTTACCATGCTGCATCAATACACAACCCAACCCTTTCTTTGACGCGTCGCTATAAATCTGGAAACCTCCGGAACCCGATGGAAGTGTCAAAATAGGCGCAGAAACCAATCTCCGTTTCAACTCCTGGAAACTCTTTTCACGCTCCTCCGTCCATTCAAACTTTTCCCCTTTCCTCATCAATTGCGTCAAAGGTAACGCCAATCGAGAGAAACCCTCAACAAAACGACGGTAATAACCAGCAAGGCCCAGGAAACTTCTCACTTCCGTCACGGTAGTAGGTCTCGGCCATTTTGTGATAGCCTCGACTTTAGATGTGTCCATCTTGATACCATCAGCAGACACAACGTGACCAAGGAAAACAACTTGGCTCAGCCAGAATTCACACTTAGAAAATTTTGCATACAACTTCTGCTGTCGAAGAGTCTCCAATACAATACGAAGGTGTTGCTCGTGTTCAGCCTCACTCTTAGAATACAAAAGTATGTCATCGATGAAGACGATTACAAATTTATCGAGGTACTCATGGAAAACACGATTCATCAGATCCATGAAAACTGCAGGTGCATTAGTCAAACCAAACGGCATAACCAAGAACTCATAATGGCCATAACGAGTACGGAACGCGGTTTTAGGAACGTCCTGCTCCTTCACACATAATTGATGATAACCGGACCTCAAATCAATCTTAGAGAAGAATTTTGCACCTTGCAACTGATCAAACAAGTCGTCGATGCGCGGAAGGGGATAACGGTTACGGATAGTGATATGGTTCAGCTCACGGTAATCAATACACAACCTCATACTCCCATCCTTCTTCTTAACAAATAACACCGGTGCGCCCCAAGGTGAAACACTGGGCCTAATAAAGCCGTTCTCCAACAGTTCTTGCAACTGTTCCTTCAATTCCTTCAATTCGATCGGTGCCATACGGTAAGGAGCTTTAGATATAGGTTCGGCACCAGGAATCAAATCGATGCCAAATTCAACTTCCCTAGCCGGAGCAATACCAGGAAGTTCATCAGGGAAAACGTTGGAAAATTCGCGGACAACAGAAAGACTTTCGATGGTCGGAACTTCAAGAGAAGTATCCTTAATGGATGCCAGAAAACCAAGGCAACCATGCGAAATGAGAGTGCGGGCTTTCATAGCCGAGATGATCTTAGCTGGCTTAAGCGGTTGAGCACCATGATAAACGAAATCAGGTTGGTGAATATTACCAAAGATAACAATTCGAGCATAGCAGTCAATGGTAGCCCTATGCAAGGCCAACCAATCCATACCCAAAATAATATCGAAATCAAACATATCCAGAGGAAGAAGATTAGCCGAACGAATACCATCATCGAAACGTAGGGGACAATCCACATATTCACGATCAATAAGCACTTGGTTTTTCATAGGGGTGGAAATAGAGACTCGGTTTAACAAGGGTGTGTGTGTCATATTTAATTTCCTTACTAACGAAGTAGATATCATTGAATGCGTAGCACCGGTATGAAATAGAGTAAAGGCAGAAATATCACCAATATAAATAATGCCGGTGATGGTACCTGAAGAGTTCACCGCTTGGTCCCGAGTAACAGAATACACACGGCCCTTGGTCGGAGCTGGTTTGGCCGTTTTCCCGGAGTAGTCACTTTCCCTTGAGTGCAATCCTTCACCCTATGAGTAGTAGACCCACATGCATAGCAACCACCTGTGGCCTTGAAGCAAACGCCCGGATGAGGCTTACCACAAGTGTTGCAAAGTGGAGGAGGAGGCAAAACCTCAGCGGGCCTCCGCTGATATGACGAACCAGAAGAACGGTCCTGCTGACCACCACGATAAGATTGGTCCCTAACCTGACGTTGACCCCCACCATCACGACCCTGACGGTCATTTCCCGATCTGTCGTACCTCTGTGAACCATGTGCCCTAGTATCCTGACGCCCACGGTCGTGACAACGGTCATGTCGACCCCTGAACTCCTGAGTATGGTCCTGTCGACCCCGAGGATGAATACGATCCCCATCCCTGTTCCTCTTGTTGTAACCCTGTTCCTCATGCAATAACTCGATGTTGCGGGCAGCATCCGCAACTGCAGCCACCTCAGTGTACTCGGTATTAATCACCCTGTCCAACACCCACTTCTTCAATCCCCATTTGAACTTACGAGCCTGACGACGAGCATCTCCGGCAACAACAGTACCTACAAACCCAACCATCCTCATAAATCGTTGCATATACTCGTGAGAATTTTCCTTATCCAGCTGATGTATGGCTTCGTACTCCCTTTCATATCGCAGCTGTTCTGACTCAGGAAAATACTATTTGTAGAAGATGTCCCTGAAGGTATTCCAAGCACAAGTATCTAGAAAGTTCTCTTCTTTGGACAAGAGATAGGCCTTCCACCAGTTTAGGGCATCACCCTCGAGTTTGAAAGTAGCAAGTCGGGTTTTCACCTCGTCACCACAACCCAGCACATTGAAAAGCTTTTCCATGTGCGTGATCCAGTCCTCTGCCTCATTAGGTGAAGCTGCCGAGCGAAAAGGAAGTGGCTTAAGTTTGTTGAAGCGCTCGATCTAAACATGAATGGGTGTAGGTGGGTTAGCACCCCCACCATTATCCCCACCGGAAGAGCTAGCGCCATTTCGGACATTCTGAGTGATGGTAGCAACGATCTCGGGCATAGCAGTGGCCAGAGCGCGTGCAATCAAAGCTTCAAAGTTAGGATGTCCATCCCCGTTGTCGTCGCCGTTCCTTCGAGTTTGGACCATCTGAAGAGTACATTAAACGATTAGCAAAGGTTAGGAAATAAGATGAAGATCATGAACGAAAACGATGATAATGAACCTAGAATCTACCCAAACCTCACCAGTCAAATCTTAAGCTCTACGGATAACGCTTAGGGTCCATATGTCACAGGTCCTGACTACAAGTCGTAAACCTGAGCTCTGATACCATAATTGTAACACCCCAACCCGCTAAGGGTAGAAGTATTACAAAATGGTGTCATATCAAAGCATACATAATGAACATAACAAAGCAGCGGAAGTCTTAAATAAATAACCAAAGGAAGAATTCAGCCAACACGGCTCAAACGTTACATAAGTTCATCGAAAATAAAAGGAATAATCCAAGACATAAATAAGCATAATCCGAGTCTAAAAATGTCAACATAATCAAGCATGAACTAAGATGACTAAAGCCATAAATCCGCATATCCGCTCATCACTCAAACCCATAGCTAAGATCCCAGCTTCTAGCTTAATTACCTGCTGCATGGAAAGAAAACGCGGCTGAGCTTAAAAAGCCCAGTGAACAGATATATATAACAAACGAATAAATCGAAGGGTAAGTAACGAAGGTAATATAATCATAAGGTGCAAAAGGGGAAAGTCATAAGGCATAACAAAGGATAACGAATAGAAAGAGAAATGAAAGGTCAGTCCTCAACCACGAGCCCATATCATATCACACATATCATATCATAACAGTTGTATCCCGAGGGGTGACCTCGGAATACCATATATAGGAGGGGAGACCTCAAGTAACAATGGAGTGATCAACTCCCGGAAATGTAAAGACGCGGATTGCACCCGACATCATTCACCATATAAATCTCCAAACAGATCAAATCCCTCGAAACATATCATATCTAGGATGCATCCATACGCCCCCAGTGGCCAAATCATATACATATAGTGAGATCATAATCATATCATATCATAATAGGGGACGGTGTGTATCATCACTCGTACACACTGGAGTCATGCCATTGGTGCATCAATGACACGGTCAGGTTACCTTCCTGACTAGGAAAACATATTTGGCTCGGGTATCAGACTGAAGGGTCAAAACATATTCATATCATAAGGGTTCATATAATAGTTCATATCAAAGTTTCATATCGGAGTTTCATATCAAAGGTTCATATAAGTTTCATATCAAAAGGGAGCATAGCAAAGTCATTGGGAAGCCCTAATCATGAGGCTTAGAGTAAAACGTAACAGTTCAAGCTAATATCGAAAGATGTATAAGAATCACGAGAAACCTTAAGAGGTAAGGTCAGAATATCTGTACCTTATTCGGAGCAAATCACAATGAAAGTAAAATCAAGAAATGAGATCAATCCCGTCGCCCGGAACCTATATGAATTAAATAATGTTCTATAAGAATCAGATCGCTCGTTTAAGACGGCTTTCCATTTTTAGTAATCTTTCCATTTTAAGTAACTTTCTATTTTAGGCAGGTTTCTATTTTTAGTAACTTTCCATAATTAGCAGGTTTCCATATTTAGTAACTTTCCATAATTAGCAGGTTTCCATATTTAGTAACTTTCCATAATTAGCAGGTTTCCATATTTAGTAACTTTCCATAACTAGCAGGTTTAGTTACTTATCTAATGTTAAATAATGAAAATGAGTGTTATTATGATTTAAGGATCATTTATGACAAGTTACAAAAGTTTAGGGTTTAAAATGCCAATAATGCAAAGTATAGGGTTAAAAGTGTAAATATAGTAAGTTTACTCATTTTACTCATTAAATCCCTTTAGTTACTATATTAACAAGTTAATCCATCAAGTTTCATAATTTATAAAACAACCCCTTAACTTTATGAGATCATGTAATACAAAACTCTAGTTTTATGTTATGGTTATCGTATCCGTTCTAAACCATTTTAGCTCGATTATTATAAGATTACATGACTCCTTATGTGATATCATTTTTGAGTCGAGACTCCCTCCCCCAAAATCAGTTTGTACGCCCCATAACATAACCAAAACAAGTTCATACATCACCTCTTTATCGAATCAAATATCACATATGTATACGTATAGTTTCATAAGCTTATTTAATCCTTAAACCCTCCATACTCATGTCAACATAAAGAGAACCCAGTATTCAGTTTTTGAATGAATATAATCATGTCATATATCATTTGAATCATATCCGTTAAGAGTCATGTTTTATGTAATCAATTTCATCATTTTATGTGACAAACGTAATCATCATTTTATGTAACATATTTCGACATAACAAGCCCTAGAAAAGGACTCCATGGCCACGAATTGAACAAAAAAAACAAAAAGGAAGAGACGTGAGATGATGATACGTTACCCTAGTAGCGTGTACGTGACAAAGAAACAAGAATCAAACCACCACGATCAAACCAAGCCTTCCTTGGCTATATCAAAACCCACGGCCACAATAACACCCACGACCTAGCTTTCTTTTGAACCAACACGATCACCACGTCCACCAATTGATCACACACGATCACGAGCCTCCTAGAAACACTTTTCTTTGTTGGATTTTCGGATTAAAATGGAGGAATAATGAGTATGCCGCCAATATGGTGAAGAGAGACTTAGGGTTTTCTTTTTGTGTTTTTGAAATGAAATGGTAATGTGTAAATGAGGATTAATAGAATTGATATTGTGATTAATGAGGGGAGCCTATATGGCCGGCCATCAAGGGGGGGGGGGGGAAGACCAATTCATAGACTTTCCAAACTTATCTTTTCCCAATGTATGTAGTCTCCTTTCTAGACTAGGTGAATTGTGTACATTTTGATATGTTTATTTGTTACTTAGAGTTTAATCATTTATGTTCCTTTAATTTATATCATAAGTTAATTACTTTCATAATGTGTGTATATTATTAATGATATAACTTGTTAAACGATGTTGACGTGTTTTCCGAGTTTGTAAAATTTTAAGTTTGAGGGCAAAATTGTCATTTCACGCGTTTGAGATTTTAGGGTTTTACAGTTACAGTCTAATGCAATCGATCAACTAACTCCGTAAAGATCCATTAAAGACTTGGAATGTTATTGACACAAGAGTTGCACCGTAATCACTTAACCAAGGTTATGACGCAACTAAAGTGCCTAAAATTAACTAGACGAATATGGTGTAACTAGTGCAACAAGGTTACGCCGTAACTATTCAACAACTGGAAGGGTAACGTGCATAAAGGAGATTATGGTGTAGCCCTTTACTTATGTTTACGCCGTAGTTGTGTCGAGCCTATATAAACAAGTCCTAATTCATCTGATTTGATATCACCACTTCACACAACACATCAAGGACGCTTAGGGTTCCACTCCAAGGCAGTTTTTAGCATTTCCATACCACTTGTCAAGGAAGAATTCGCTTACAATTATCATCATTATTAGTTCTTCATTAAGTAATTCTTATCAAACATCATGTTTAATTTGACCAATGTTTTATTCATTCTTGTTTGTGTACTTTATAGCATGAGAGGCTAAATATTTAATGTGTTAGCCTAGTTATGAAATTATTAATGTTTTGATACTTTTTCCTTTGTCTATTTATCGTTTATGTGGATATTTTTCGATCCTATCATATTATCCTCGCATTTTGGTAGTATTAAGGCTAGAATAGAGTCTATTGGCTAGCTTTAGATGACCATTTGAGCACTATTCTAGCAGGCTACTAGGGGTGTGACCATCACCCGAGTGTAGGGATTGACCAATTACCGCCTACACTAGATTAGGTGCTAATGAAGCGCGGGAAAACCTTACGTGGACCAATGAGGGTTTAAATGCCGAGACCAACGTGATTAGATAGGTTTTTAAGATAATTGGGGGTTTAATGACTATGCCAGATTTCGTGACCACGGGGTTGAGATCATAAGAATTATAGGTTAGGTACGACAACCAATCACGCCTAATGATATTTGAACCACAACGTAAAATGAGATGTACACATTGCATTTAGGAACAAGGTTACTGCGTAGTAAATAGGTTAGCATAACTTTCTCTGTTAGATATTAGTTTTCACATACACATCAAACCATAACACAAAGTGGCGTATGAATGAGGTTCTAGAGAGAGAAAGTTAGAGGTTTAGGGAACTTAGTGAGAGAAAGTGAAAGATATTATTATGAGCTCCAACTCTCTACCTTGGAAGGTAGAGAGTAATTATAGTCTTACATAAATCGCCACACATCGGGCTGTGGATCAGGCATACAGTGGGTAAAGACCCGTCCTTCCTCCACGGTGTTACTTAACTAAATACTACTTAACTTAAAATAACTACGACTACGAGCTTTCTAACGATTACATATACTTGAGGTGACCGACTCTTTAATACCTGGAATTTCTAATTCCTAACAATCTCCCCCTAAGGGAAGTCACCTCAATCATGTACCAAAATTACATTGAATACAAATAGATATTACATTAAAAAATTGTTCTTGCATTCTTGATGTAGTCCTTTGTTCCTAAGCTCGTAGTCATTGATTCTTCACATTGCATGTTTGGTTACTTCAAGTGGAGGTCTTTTACTGATCCACGTGATAGTAAATTATGAGTCAGCTCTTGAGATCATCAGCTAACAAAAATCTCTGAGACATCCATTGTGGTGTTGTGACTTTAGGACTGACATGCTCACATTCTGGATCATGATATCTTCTCATCAGAGTTGCGGAAGCTTTATTTGATTCATGATATTGGCAGCAGCGTAGCAGAAGCATGGAGTGAAAATATCAGAGTCATTGATGCACTAATCATGATTTCTTTATAGATGAATGTGTTAAGTGAGCATGCGGCTATGGATTGACCGCTTCATTCTGATCAGCTGCAAACGTCGGGCGTACCTGCATACAACAGTTAGCAATAAATCGCATGAAAGTGTCTTTGATCACTTTTGTTGAATTGAGGTACACGGCCCACGGTTCCCCGTTGATCAGTACAAGTACTGCCTGTGATCAGGTATAATTCCGAAGAATTTCCTTGACAGGGTTTCGCAGCTGCTCTAGTTGTTCTCAAACCGGAACATCTCAAAGAAGATAACACGGAGTGAGTGAGCCAGCGAATTTTAAGTCCACTGATTGATGAAAAGAGATTTGAAAAACAATCGTGTATTGCTCAATAGAAATTGTTTTTGCAATACAACGAAGGTTTTATTAAAAATCAATTATCAATCATAAAAACACCTTTTGGTTTGAAAAATGAGTACACGGTCGATGTGCTAAAGAAAAGAGTTGTTAAGCACAAAGACCGGTTTTTCAAAGGTATCCGTCAATCCATAACCTGAACCAGGATTGATTCAAGAGATTGAATCGCCCCATTGTTTCTGTTCAGTTGTCACATGGTTGATCTATATAATAGATCTCACATGCCACCTACCAGGAGCTTGTTTGATGTTGGCTCCAGAAGGCGTTCCAACTTCATTGTGAATATGTAAACACATCACTCAGATGTTCTGGCAATACCACAAGGATAATGCGTAGGACTCAAGATATAATCTCTCTTTCCACATTGTGTGAAACAGAGAGTCTTCAATGAAAGTGTCCTAATGAGATTTATTGATGATCTCGTGGCTCTAGACTCAATTTGTGCATATTTGGATCCTGTGCCGGAGACTAGGGAGAGGGTCTCCTTCTTCAATATCAACAATCTCTAAGAGAAAGTCGATAGATAATGTCGGTTCCCTGTGAGAATGAAACAAGTCCTTTTAAGAGGAACTCGAGTGGTTTGGGAAGTTGTAGTGCAGTGCGTCACTGGGTCCATGACGTCTTGTCTTCAATACCGATGTTACCATCAGTAGCATATGAGTTGAACCCGATTTCTGCCCTAAGGTTGAATAAATGGAGGGCTATTTGTTTTCACCCTTTTCTCATTCAATTCTTTTTAATTCTTCAACCCCTTCAGTGCTTACCGAGACTTCATTGCAAGAACCTTGTTGGGTATGTTCCAGTACTTGCTCTGACTCAGTCCGCACACTTCCCATATCTCACTTTTCTCCTTTTATCATCATACCTAAGGACTTCTACACTAACTAGTGGATTGTCCCTGGGTAGATCCCTCCGGTTCTGGCGGATCATGGGAACCAATACCTAACCTTATCATCCTTATATCACCGTACATAAAGTAAAGTTGGTCGGTCTATTTGGTATTGTTCATCTGCCATTGGAACCAATTGAAAACCATTTGAAAATCAATCCAGATACTTGTGATATATTATCAAAACATTTTGTACCTGAATTGTTTTTGATATTTTTAGAATAAGTGCTCCCCCTCAACATGTGCATCAAATGTTTGAAATCGTTTTGCACACGGAGGCAAGAGGAAGAAATTGCTTCTTTGATTACCATTTTCTAAAAAATATCACCATCACTTCCTTGATCAAATCAAGTAGATAAAGCATTTCCAGGAAGGATGAGGTTTCCATAAATTTGCTCCCCCTCAATATGTGCCTCGAGATTTGAAAAGAGTTTTGCACATACTAGAGGGAACCTGCACATTGAGATAAATGATCACGTTTCAAATCATAGGTTTAGGATAGATGCTCCCCCTCAACATGTGCATTGAAAATTTGAAATCGTTTGTCACATGTGGGAAGGACAACATGTACCTCCTTATAGAACCATTTACCGAATAATCAGTTTAAATCCAATTTAAATCACACATTCTCCTCCCGATCACAATTATCAAATCATTTGAGATTTGTGATCTCTTATAGATTTAAATTGATTTTGAAAGCTTTTAAGGAGAATTGTGACTTGATTATGAAAGCGTCTTAACTGATAAGGATCGGATTTTAAGACTTTAAACTCCATTGATAAAACATGCATGTACATCTTTTGAAAACAATTTAATGTCAAATAACTTTTTAATTTGATTGAAATCATTCTCCCCCTCAATCAATGACATAGGTTGTTGATTGAGAAATAGAGATTTTGACAAATAAGTCCTATTGATTATCAAAAATAGAGACCGAGTTATTTTTCAAAGCAGTTAGTTTTCAGCAGATAAATGGTTATAGAATCAGAGCATTGAATTTTGAAAACATGATAAAGTATGGCTCTGTTATTTCTTTTTAAAACCGGGTTATTGCCTGAAAATGACAATAAACCATAGTTTCTCTTTCTCCCAAAAATATTTTTTCGATTTTTTTTTTTTAAAATTCGAACAACATCTAAAGTCCCGTGTCATTCTTTGAATGACAGCATCAAGACCGTAGATATAATCGAATCGAGAGAAACATGACAAAATGACAATATTTTTTTGAAGATTTTTCGAATTTTTCAATTTTTTATGGATTTTGAAAGTTTTATATTTTTCTATTTGATTTTTGAGGGTTTTATAATTTTGTATTTTGATTTTTCGAATAAATATATACAAGATATAGATGAAGATAGACCTTTACTCTTCGTCTTCCTCCTGAAGACGTTTGAGTGTTTCTGGTTGAAGGCTTTTCAAGCCAAGACGTGGAAGAATAAACTCAAAACGTTCTCTTGGAAGAGCTTTGGTGAAGATGTCAGCTAACTGGTATTCAGACCTCACAAAATAGAGTTCCACCACACCTTTTTCTACTTGTTCCCTGATGAAATGATGTCGAATGTCGGTATGCTTTGCTCTTGAGTGTTGAACATTGTTGCATGAGAGAGCAATAGCACTTTTATTATCACAGTACAGAGGGATTTTGTTGAATACAAAGCCATAGTCAGATAATTGAGATCTCATCCATAAGATTTGAGCACAACAGGATGACATGGCTATGTATTCAGCCTCTGTAGAGGAAATAGAAGTACTCATTTGCTTCTTTGAAGACCAGCTCACAAGCTTATCACCCAAAAACTGAGCACCTCCAGACGTACTTCGACGTGTATCTTGACAACCTGCATGATCAGCATCTGCATAGGCCGTTAGTGACATACCGGTGTCCTTCGGGTACCAAAGACCCATATTGATGGTTCCTTGGAGATACCGAAAGACCCGTTTAACTGCTTCAAGGTGCTTTTTAGTAGGCTTAGCCTGGTATCTAGCACACATGCAAACAGCGAACAAGATGTCTGGTCTACTAGCAGTGAGGTACATCAGGGATCCAATCATACTACGATATTTCGTTTGGTCAATCATGATCCCTGAGTGGTCCTCATCAAGTTTGGTTCGGTCAATCATGGGGGTGTCAACAGGGTCACTTGAATCAAATCCAAATTTCTTTAAAATCTCTGTTGCATATTTAGATTGATTTATGAAAATGCCTCCGGGACTTTGTGAAATTTGTAATCCCAAGAAAAATGACATTTGTCCCATCATAGACATTTGAAATTTTGAACTCATTTCATTTGAAAAACATTCACATTCCATTGGGTCTGTCGAGGCAAAAATAATATCATCAACATAAATTTGAACATGAATTAAATGTTTGCCTGACTTTCTGGTGAACAATGTAGGATCAACTGCTCCTTTGCTGAATCCGGTTGATAGAAGAAACTTTGACAGTGTATCATACCATGCCCTTGGAGCTTGCTTTAAACCGTAAAGAGCCTTCTTCAAACGATAAACGTGAGTAGGATGCTCTTGATTCACAAATCCTTCAGGTTGGCTGACGTAGACGACTTATTTAAGATCTCCGTTCAGAAATGCCGTCTTCACATCCATCTGATAGACTACCATGTTTTTACTAGTAGCATTAGCCAGAAAGATTCTGATTGCCTCGATTCGAGCAACAGGAGCAAAAGATTCTTCAAAGTCAATACCCTCCTCTTGACGGTATCCTTTAGCAACTAATCGAGCCTTGTTCTTCAACACATCACCATGCTCATCAAGTTTCACTTTGAAGATCCATTTAAGAGCAATAATCATAGCACAGTCTGGAGCAGGTACTAACTCCCATACATCAAGTCGATCAAACTCATGAATTTCATCTTGCATGGCATTGAACCAGCTATCTTCATTCATGGCGGTTTTAACATCTTTTGGTTCGATCTTAGATAGTACGGAGTTGAAGAAGCACCATAAGGCATCGGTTGCAAGTTGTTTCCGGGTTGATACAGGACGTGAGGGATTTCCAATGATGTTGTCTAATGGATGATCGTGAGTCCATTTTCTGAGGTGTTCATGTGGCAGTTGTTGAGGGACTGAGGTAGCTGAGTCGATGTCTCCTGAAGAAGATGGTTCTGATGATGATTCAGGAGCAAATATGTTTTCAAATGGAGCATCTTCAGGAGTAGCAAAGGGATTAACTTCATCATTGATGCCAGAAACATTTCCATGATGTACATTTGAAGAATGATGATTTGTTGATGAGACTGAAGGATCAGCAGCAGGTGCTTCTTGACTTAAAGATATTGAGACTGAGGGATTGACTTCATTCACTGGAATATTAGCATCCTCTGTTGTAGGGATCAACACCTCATTAGTAATTGAATCATACAGTTCATCAAACATAGGATCAAACAATTTCTTTAAATCATCTTCAGACGGAGGTACATATGGAGTTTCTTGAGAGAAGTTTGGAACAAAGGATGACCCAATGGGACTGTTTTGAAGTGCGGGTCCTGAGCTGGAGTGTCCAGGAGCCATTTGACCGGTCAGCTCATCAAACGTAACGTGAATTGTTTCCATGATATTTCGGGTTCTTTTGTTGTAGATTCGGTATCCCTTTTTGTTTGGTGCATATCCTACAAATACTCCAATGTCAGCTTTAGCCCTAAGTTTGCCTAAGTCTTGACCCTCATTGGTTGGATAACACAATGCACCAAACACACGAAGGAAAGAGAGATTAGGTTTTCTGTTGTGGACAAGTTCATATGGAGTTTTTCCATGAACAGTGTGAATCAGGGAACGATTTTGTGTGTAGCATGCAGTGGCAATTGCTTCAGCCCAGAGAAACATTGGAACCTTTGAGTAAATCAGCATAGTTCTAGCGGCTTCAACAAGAGTTCGATTTCGTCTTTCAACTACACCGTTCTGTTGAGGAGTTCGTGGAACACTTCTTTGATGGCTGATTCCAATGCTTTCATAGAATTCACTAAGTTGTTTGTTGAAAAACTCAGTTCCATTGTCTGTTCTGATAATTCTGACGGTTTTGTTAAGTCGAACCTGCATATGTTTGATGAGTTTGATGATGATATAAGGAGTTTCATCCTTTGTCCTTAAGAACTTGACCCAGGTGAATCTAGAGTAATCATCAACCACAACTAACACATATTTCTTCCCAAAGATATTCTGCACCCTCATTGGTCCACATAAATCCATATGAATCATATGAAGAACTTCTGTGACATAGTTAGTAGGTTTGGGTTTATGGGCATACTTCTTGCTTTTTCCCAATTGACATGCTGAACAAAGATGATCCTTTTCGTACTTGAGTCTAGGTAATCCTACAACTAAGTCCTTTCTGGAGAGATCATTGATGGTGCCGAAGTTCAGGTGATTGAGACGACGATGCCATAACCATGACTTTGTTTTAGAAGCCTTTGATAACAAGCAGATTGGAGATGACCTCATCATGTCATCGATGGAGATGGTGTAAAGATTTGAGCCACGAGTTCCTTTTAATAGTTCCTTACCATTAAGATCTCTAAAAAAGCAGGTATGTTTTCTGAAGGCTACTTCTAGATCAGAATCACAGAATTGACCAACAGAGAACAGATTATGACCTAGACCTTCCACATAGTATACTCTAGAGATGACACTATCACCAACAACATAATCTCCATAACCCATGATTGCACCGAAATGATCATTACCGAATCTAACAGTCCCGATGAATTTGCTCACGAAGTTCAAGAGCCGCGACCGGTCTCCAGTCATATGCTTAGAACAGCCTGAGTCCAGGTACCACAGAACGATTTGAACGATCTGCAGTTGAACACAGACAAGAATGGATAACTGGATAATTGGGATCCCCATGCAAGAATGGGTTCCATTTGGTTAGTAGCAACAGTTGGAACACCCACATCAGAGAAAGGAGCATTCATATCAGAAATTAAGGCACTGGATTCATTGTGAATAGATGCAGTACTAGTGTCCGTATTAGCCATGTTCACAGTGTGCTCACTTCTTATGGAAATAGTTCTACCAGTAGGCATCCATTTTCTAGTGGGCATTGTCTGATTATTCTTATGACCAACAGGTATCCAATAAAATCCTATCTTACTAAATGTTCTTCCTGTGGGTTTCCACTGTTTTCTAACTCTCATTCGTTTTTTCCTTTTTTGCATGAACATAAGCAACATTAACTGGACTATTATCATCATTAGGAAAAACATTAACACCACATTCATGCTTAGAAACAGAATTCAAGCAGACATCAGTACAAGGTTTGCAAATAGTATCAGAATTCGAATTAATTACAGTACGCCTATGGCTAATACTAGAATCAACACGATTCGTTTTATTCGATTCAAACTTAAAGTTCGTAGATTGTTCTTCTACTCTTTTCCAGTGCACATTCTTAGCTTGCGAGGTCCTATCATTCCTTGTATTGTCTTGAGACTTTGACCTGCTCCCTTTCATGTCACTGATTACTCCTGTAGAGGGAATGGGAACATTAGTTGGTTTTACTACTCTTTGCATCACCTGTTTAGATGTGCTGGGATCTGAACTACATGCAGGTGCACTACGGTTCACTTTCTTAAAACTAGAGGTACTGAGATTTGTACTCCTAGAAGGCACACTTGAGTTCTCTTTCTTAGCATTGACAAATCTGGAATCTGAACTACTTAAAGGCACACTACGGTTCACATTCAAAACATTGGGATGCATATCATACTTGGCATTTGGCATCGAGCATGGAATCAAAGGATTAACTCTCTCACCTAATGACTTTGGGCATATTGTGATCAAGCATTCTAAGATTTCTTGAGATCGTTTGGCATATAAGCATGCATGTCCAATTGCATTATCATGAGGTTTCTCTAGCTTATCCTCTTCAACAATCTCACGCAGACATTCTAAGCAATCCTTAAGAGATGAGAAGTATGTTTGAATAGCAAGTTTGTTGTTCCTTAGATGAGGAGGGACATATGTCACAGACAAAGCATATTTATTACAAGAGTGAACCTTTGATACACCATTCTCCCCATTGGTCATTGGCATTTTCCCTTTTACCTGACTCTTCAGATTCTCAATTTCCTTTTGCAATGAAGCTATTTGTTCGTTATTTTTGTTACGAGTGACCTTAATTGATTCAAATAACTCATTGAAATGACGTTTAACCTTTTCATTTTCTTCTATAAAACTTTCGTTTTCCTTTTGTAAAGCATTTACTAGGTTTTGAAGATGAAACGTTTGAGAATTCTGAGAATCTAAAGGAGGAGGCATTTGGGAGCCTGTCATATTGTTCGTTTGACCCTTTAATTGAGAGATTTGGGCTTTCAACTTTCTGATCGTGTTGCACTGAGCTTGAATCTGTTCATCACGTTTGTTAATTTGAAAAACTGCATCAAACTCTGGAGCATCTGATGATGTCTTGATATTTGAAGTTTTGACATTTTCTTTAAGATGTTGATATTTTAGTTGTAAATTAAAATGCTCAACTTCTAGTTTAGAAAAATGTTTAACCAAATTGCCGTGATCATCCAGTTCAATTTTCTCGTTTAGTTTAGAATTAGTTTTTTCAAGCTCAATGACACGATCATGGGAGACTTTCAGGGCAACAGATAGTTCATGAAATTTGGAAGCATTAATAGAGCAATTTGAAGCAGTAAAAAACATATCTTGAGCAACACATTCAGTAATAAGAGGCTCATTCAATGTATGCAAGTTCTTCCTCTCAATCTCATTATATTTTAGTGCACGCTCATAGTCACTAACTTCAACTATCATTGCATCAAATTCCTTTTCCATTCCCTTGATATCAGTTTCTATCCCCTTTTTAAGACTCTCAAAGTGATCTTTTAGAAGTTTAAAGAAAGGCATGACCTCAGTTAAATAACATTCTTTCATTTGTTCAAAACCCCTTTCTCCTTCAGTTATACCAGTGGGTGTGATCCTTTTCTTGCAAGTTTTCTCAAAATCAACAAATAGTTGAAAAATAACGTATTGGCTAATTAAGGTCTTGCTTTTAGTTGCAATTGTTCTAGGAACAAGATGCATTGGTGTGTTAGGAGGATACACTGTCGCTCTAGGCATTTTCCAAAGGGGAGGGTTTGTTTCAACAATATTTTCAGCTTTCTGCTTATCTAAATCCATTTTCCAGAAGACTTGTTCGGGAGTCAAAAATGTCTGAGGCTTAAACTTGTTCAAGGAAATCCAGTTTTCCTTCTTGTAGTCATGAGGAGTGATAATTATTTTTTTTCTTTGCATTTAGTATCATTTAGTTTCTTATTCATCTTTTCCCTAGTGATTTCATCTAGTTTCTTATCATCCTCTGTGCACTCAACGCAGCTAGGTTTTTGTCTAGGTTTAAGAATCTCATTGCCATCATAGATCACACTTTGAGCTGCTTTTGCTATCTTTCCATACTCAGGGTTGGGTTTATCTATAATGGGAACACTATGCTTATCGCTTAGAACTCTATGTTTAGTGACCATGTGAGCAGTCTGAATGGTGTTTCCTTGTATGTACAACTTGTTTTCAAGTTTGTTTTTCAAAGTTTTCAGATTAGAAAAGTCTCTCAAGAGTTTTGATTCCTTTGCATTAAATTCTTGCTTAAGCATTTTCACATTTTCTTGAAGTTCTTGTTTTTGCTTAGCTGTTTTAGAAAGTTTTTCTTGCAAGGAATTTAATTCTTGTTTCAATACTTCTTCTCTAAAATTACTTTTTCTAATTACTGTACGCACTTGGTCATCCATTTCCTGCTCACGAGTGCTCAACTCAAATTTAGCACGTTGTTCATAAATAGCAATACGTTCTTTATAGGCATTTAGTTCAGAAATTACAGAATCATCAGGGGCACTTGCAGTGTATTCATCAAAAACATAGTCATTGTTGACTGCAGAAGATGCATCACTTGGTACAACTTCACTTTCATTTTGTTTCACATATTGATCATATGGGACAACATCGATATTACCCATATTTTCAATATTTGATTCAATAGTTTCAGCTGATTGTACTTTGTCATGCATCTGTTGCACATCAGCATCATCGTATAGTTTTAATACCTTTGAGATGAGTTTGTCCTTGGATGGGCCAGCTTGTGGTGAAGAAGAGACCTTGGGAGAAACCATTGGAGAAATGCTAGCCATAAAAATTGTGTGTGCAGTAGGTCCATCATCCACATCAGAGTCGTATGCATCACAATGAGCGACTTGAAAGGCATTCTGATGATTGTGACCTATCTCCTGAATAGGCTGCTCATCCACATCTGCGTCATAGGTCTTGGCATTGCCCTCAGCAAGAAACAGCAATTCCTCTTCATCCAAAGCGGCACCATTGTCCTGAGCTTGTACAAGCAGCATCTTATCTCTGAAGTAATCAGCATTCTGTGGACGCTTTAGAGATGTGCAGTTTCTTGCAATGTGTCCCTCACCACCACAGTTATAACATTTGATCGGCTTAGCTTGACCTTGGTTACCATTCCTTCCTCGATTCTTGTTACCAACATAACCTCTACCAGCTCCACCTCTTCCCTGATCATACTGTCTTTCCTGAACTGGTTGAACCACGATCCTTCCATCTTTAACAGTAGCTTGATTGTGTGGGTTAGATGCAATTATGAGGTTGTTGTTGGTTTGTGGGAGAGAATTCATGTTTTGACTGATCAGAAGAGCTAGTTGATTAATGAAGTTACCCACGTGTGCATCAGCATCAGCTTGTTTGAACATAGGATCAGGAATGAGTTTGTGATTACCATTACCCAAGGGTATGACTTGTGAAGCTTTGGTTGTGATTCCGATGTTTGAGTAGAAGGCAGTTGAGTCATTGGACGAGCTTGTCTCTCCCTGGTTGGTTTTGAACTGATTGAGAACCAATTTTTCAAACATAGCATGTCTCTCATTCTAAAGGAGGAAGGCATAGAGTTGCTCATAGTTTGTATTCTTCAATCCTTTAGTGAGCTTCACAGAGGTGACAAACTTGTGCCATTCGGGATTCATGTTGTTCACAAATTTTGAGTTCAGTTGAATGTTAGGCATAGTCATTCTGATGTTCCTCATGTCATTCACCAACTTATGAAATCTCACATAGTACTCATAGACACTCTCATCTGGTTTCATCTTGAAGTGTTCAAATTCGTCATAGAGTTGTGATTCTCTGTCTTCCATAGTTAATTCTGAACCTGAGAGAAGCATCTTGACATTATCCCATACTGCCTTTGCATCGGTGTTGTGATTGATCAGCTTGTAGATGTCTTTAGGAAGACCTTGAAGAACAATGTTAGAAGCCCTGATATCTGCATCGAATCTCTTTTTCTCCTTATCATCAAGCTCATCATACATTTTAGGTCTGTCCATTCCGTAAATAGGAGTTCCATCTTCATTAGTATCAAGTATGTCTCTAGTCGTCTCAACTCGATATGGTCCTTCATCAATTGATTTGAGAATGTTGACACCATTTTCCTTTCCAAGGCAGTACAATCTGATTCGTTGAGCCCAAGAATCGTAGTCAGTTCTGTCAAGCATGGGTGGACGAGTATCTGAGCCAGCTGCTTGAACATCCTCGGCAACAGTGGAGATGATAGTAGGAACGTTGGTAGACATGTTAACAGATTATACGGGATTTTATAACTCTATGATTAAACCGGGAAATAGATTCTTTCACGGGATTTTACTAAATCAAGAGAAAACCGTAAACAATCACCCAAGTCGCTAGAAGATAATGCACCAAGTCGCTAACACCTAATTCGCTACACCACTAAGTCGCTAGAGTCCTAAGTCGCTAGACAAATGCAAGTCGCTAAGTAGTAACTCGCTAAGCCTCACGTCGCTAGCAAAATTTTGGCAGCAATTCGCTACTCAAGTCGCTAAAGATACAAGTCGCTAAAGAGCAACTCGCTACCACCAAGTCGCTACCCGTAGTGGAGAGTCCACTACTTGTACTGTTAATTGCTAGATCTAATTCGCTAGATTCAAAACTGTAAGTCGCCACGAAATTGCAAAGCAAGTCGCTACGAAGAATGAAGTCCGAATGTCAAGTCGCTAGCAAGAAAACCACAAAAACATCACTTTTCAATCCAAAAACTACCCAACCACGATGATTCAAGCTTACCAAATCAAAACCTAAACACTTGTGATGATTCTAAACATAAAAGTACTATCAAAATCCAAACTTTAACACTAGAAATCACCCAAATGATGCAAAAACCACTAAACTTTTTCAAACTCAAAAACCACCTAAAAACCACTAGAAATCCAAAGATGTGCAAGATATGATCTAACCATGGCTCTTGATACCAATTGTTAGATATTAGTTTTCACATACACATCAAACCATAACACAAAGTGGCGTATGAATGAGGTTCTAGAGAGAGAAAGTTAGAGGTTTAGGGAACTTAGTGAGAGAAAGTGAAAGATATTATTATGAGCTCCAACTCTCTACCTTGGAAGGTAGAGAGTATTTATAGTCTTACATAAATCGCCACACATCGGGCTGTGGATCAGGCATACAGTGGGTAAAGACCCGTCCGTCCTCCACGGTGTTACTTAACTAAATACTACTTAACTTAAAATAACTACGACTACGAGCTTTTTAACGATTACATATACTTGAGGTGACCGACTCTTTAATATCTGGAATTTCTAATTCCTAACATTCTCTCTTGATTAAACTCGTTTCCATTTCCTTTACTTATTTCTTGCAAATTAGTTAATTAAACAAAAACCAATTTCGCGAGAATTAGCTTGAACTAGAAACCGCCCATTAGTTCTTGGGACGACCTCGACTTTACCGAATGCTACACTACACATAATCGGGTTCTCTACCGGTTAGTGCATAGGTAGATCACAGATAGACGAGAAATTATAAATATTAAAACCTAATCTAAAATGTATTAGAGGTTTGCCTCTAGTTGCATGGAGAGTTTGATAATGAATGTGGCCAATTTGAACATGAAAAACAAAAAGGAAGTTAACTTAGGGAATGAAGATATTGACAATGACGTGATTGAGGATGATAATGAAACATTTAATTTTATGGCGCCTAATCATCCTAAGGTTGCTATTTCCTCTAAAGGCGGATGTGAAAGTGGGAAGTCGAGTTTATATGAGCGTTAGAATGAGAGCTATGATGACAACTCATATGACGACTATTAATGTGAAGACTTAACTAAAGAGAAACTGCATTTCGTGATGCTTTTGATATTAGACTTCCTACTCATATTAGACATCAGTATATATATATATATATATATATATATATATATATATATATATATATATATATATATATATATATTGGTCTCGATTCAAATGTATTCTAGAGTTTATTCATTTGTTTCCTTTTGTTAAGGAATTGTAGCATCTTGTTATGTAAACTTTACCCCCTATGTGACAGGCTGGGATGTGGGATGCACCCGCATCATATGTACTTTAACAATTTTTGAAGTAATATATTCAACGGGTGTAAAATAAAAAAAAATAGCAACTTCTTGGATGTTGGATACATTGTAGATTTGAATTTAATAGATTAAGGTTTGTTGTGCATGAACTTTTACATGAGTTTTAGATCATCACATAAACTCTTGATGGAGATGAAAAGATAACTTACCTGTAACAATATTTGCAAAGTAAGTTATATATTCATTTTAGAGTAAAATATACGGTTTGTACCTAATGTTGTACCTGCGCATCACGTTGAACCAAAAGTGGAGATTTTCATCACCGGGAGTCCTTTTTCCAAGTTTCATAGTCTAAACTAGTCCTTTGACCATTTTTCCGTTAGTCAACCACGTCCGTTGCCGTTTGCTTTGTCTTTAGTCCAAGGGCACAATTGTCATTTCCTTATTTCAATTAAAATTTTTTGTATTATTTCCACATGTAATGTAACCCTCTTCCTGCCCCATAAACACATAGACTGTATTATTTTTCGTCCCAGAACTTTCGTTACAAGAATTATCACCATTCATAAACCCTAATTGTATGTCACAAAACCCGTGTTTATTAATCAAAAAACCAAAACATGTACTTTACTCTATGGTAAGTAAGAAGACATCTAGGTTATCCAGTTGATGAACCCGTCCTGTACGAATCTGCTAAGAAGAAATACGGTACTGTTTTTATTTTGATTATAAACATTGAAATTTCTAATTGGGGTATTTATTTTTTGGCAATTAACTTTTTAGAATGCCCTAAAAATATATTGACATGTTTTCAGGTGGTAGATCTAATATGTTTAGCATAAGGGTTCATCACAACAGTTTCTTTAAATACTGGCCTGTTAGAATCTACGTTGGAGGTATGGAAAATTTGGTTGATGTTGATAGTGTGTCAGTCGAAGAGTTGGATGTTCTTATGTATGTATTGGGTTATGAGCTTGGTTCAAAAAATTACTATTACTTTGTTAAGCCTGGTAGTAATTTAGATGATGGTTTGTATAGCTTAAGTGAGAGTGCAAATTTAGAAATATTGAAAGATCTTGTTGATGACCATAATATGATAGAAGTTTATGTTGAAAATGGTAAGACAACATTAGATGTTGATGAAATGTCACCAAAGCCAATTATGACAATTATTGCTGATATGGATGCAACAAAGAAAAAGGCAGCTCTTGCTATTGTTCCATATTGCTCAAACAAATTGTTCTTAGAAAACATTGTTAATGAGGATATATGTCAGGTTACACATCAACCTTTAGAATTAAATACCTTGGTACAATCTAGTCAGATGCCAGAAACCGAACCCTTGTTTTCATCTGTAGATGTCTGTCAAACTGAAGATGTTCTAGGTGATGTCGACCAACATATAGATAAACATGTTGAGCATATCCAAATAGATAGTCCTGAAGAGGTATGTCAAAATGATCAAGAGTTAGGTCATCAAGAGGAGGAAATATGTAATCCTATTGAGCATATCCAAAAAGGTAAATCTGTACAGGTATGTGAAATTGATGAAGCTTTAAGTGATGACAATGTGAGTGAAACAGATAGTTATATGAGTGATGATGATGATATTGAGAACAATCGTGATGGAAACACAGTTGTTGATGAGGCTAATACTTTTGAGGAGCCTGATGTTGCTGTTAATCTGTTCAAAGTAACTGAGACTACAGAGTTACCATATATAGGTAGCTCCAGCTAGATACCAGATGATTTCCTTAAGAAAAGTGAGTTGGATCTGTTAGATGATAATGATTTTGCAAGTGGTTCTGAGAATGAGGATAAGTATGTTATAAGGAAGAAAAAAATGACCGCATACAAGAAACAAAAGTTAAGTGAGACAGCACAAGTAGAGGACGAAATATATTTTTTCTGTGGTCAAACTTTTGTAACTGCAAAAGAAGTGAAATATAAGATCTACCTGCTTTCAATAAAGACTATGAGGAAATTGCAACTCATTAAGAATGACAAACAAAGAATTAGGGTTAGGTGTCTTGGAAAAATACCTGTTTGTGCTACAAGTGAAGGTGTTGGGCTGGGAACAGCCCTAAAGAGTAAAACTGGTCCAATAACTAGAGGCTTTGGAAGGGATGTATATCTGCGATCGCTTAAGGAGCAAGCAATAGATTGCCCATGGTTGTTGTATGTAGCTAAAAATACAGCTAAAGATGTATGGAGTGTTCGAACTTTCAAGGATGAATACAAATGTTTGCAATCAAGAGTGATTAAAACTTGTGACTACATGTTTCTTTCAAAGCAAATAGTTGACCAAGTTCAAGTCAATCCAGATATTCCAAACAGGGCTGTTCAAGATCAACTCACTAAACAATTTGAAGTTCAAGTGTCTATGCAAAAGGCATTAATGGCAAAAAAACAAGGCATAAAATGAGATTAGGGGTGATTATAAGCAGCAATACACCCTTTTAAGAGACTATGTTGAAGAGTTGCAGAAAACAAACCCAAATACAACAGTTAGGATAAGTGTACAAACTGCAACAGATGCAACAAGTCCAACCAGAGTTTTCAAGAGAATGTATGTATGCTTAGGTGCTTTTAAGGAAGGATATAAAGCTTGTCAAAGAGAGTTGTTGGGGTTAGATGTTGCTTTTATGAGGGGTCCTTTTCCTGGTCAGCTTCTTACAGCAGTCGGTATAGATAGCAACAATGGAATATACCCTTTAGCCTATGCGGTTGCAGAAGCTGAAAGCAAAGACTCATGGATTTGGTTTCTTGAATGTCTAAGATATGATCTTCACTTGCAACCAAACTCAAACTACACTTTTATCAGCGACAGGAAAAAGGTGATGTTGCATTTTAGTTGATTATATTCACTTGTATTTTCGATAAATGCCAGTTTTATTAGTAATGAATTGATGTTTATTTGTTTAGGGTATCATTCCAGCATTAGCAGCAGTATTCCCTAGTGCTGAACACATATATTGTTTGAAGCACATCCATGATAATATGAAATTGCAATAGAATGCTAAAGCATACAAGGAACATTTGGAGAGATATGCAGCAGCAACAACCGTCCAACAATTTGAGGCAGTCATGCTGGCATTCAACAGGTTTAGCGAACCTCCCCATGCTTGGTTAAGTAAGATACCACCAACCCATTGGTCAAGGTCGCATGTTTCAGGTACTAACCAAATCTATGTCTAAGTGTACATCTTTTGTTCTACGACATTGTTCAACACTGTTGTTTGTATAAATCAAACATGTTGTATAAATGTGTAGGGAGGGCTCATTCTGATGTGTTACTTAATAACATGTGAGAGGTGTTCAATGGAAAACTATTGGGAGGTAGGCACCAACCCATCATTACAGCTTTGGAATACATTATAGAATACTGTATGAAAAGAATAGTGAATGTTGTGAATGTGATTGACAAGTGTGCCGGACCATTAACACCAAAGGCAACACTCATGTTAGACTTGATAAATAAGAGGCTTATAATTACACCGTTTTACAGGTTGAAGGAGATAAGTATCAGGTCAGTGGATGGGGAGATAAGTGTTTTGTGTATGTTGAAGCTAGGGCTTGTACATGTAGAAGATGTGAGCTTACAGGTATGCCATGTAAAAATGCTGTTGCTACTCATCGGTCTATGAGGTTCAATGGAATGCAAGTAGGATCTGTTGAATCATGGGTTCATCCATGTTACTTGCTTAAGACTTGGGAAGAAACTTATAAACACTACATCCAGCCAATAAATGGTTATCAACATTAGAATAAGTCATAAGTGCCTACAAGCATTCTTCCACCTACACATCATAAACCATTAGGTAGGCCACGAAAGAAAAGAACTAGGGCTTTTACTAAAAATGATAATAGTGACAAAACTAGTAACTTGTCACAGTCTAGTAAGAGTGTGATTTGTGGTATATGTGGCAATGCTGGACACAATAAGAAAACATGTCTTGGGCAAGGAGGTGTAATAGGAAGTCAAGGCAGTACACAACAGTCTCAAAAAACAGGTTCATCCCAGCCAAAAGTTACAGAAAAGAAGAAGGCAAAGGTTACAAGTCACAACTTTGAAGGAAATGAAAAACCTCAGTGTCAAACTGATGCTCAATCTCAAGGTGATTTTCAACCAAGTGTGGTCCAGTCTCAATCTGGAAGTCAAGTTGATGCTGCTTCTGGAGGGTCTCCAAAACAATTTTGGACTAAGACCAAGATTATAGCAGAAAAGTTGTCTTCACCAAAAAAAATGTTGGTTAAGCATATGAAAGCTAATGTTTTTCATCAAATATGTATTCCCCTAAACATTATTTACTGTCTTTGAACAATGTATGTTTCTGAAATTTGTAGACTACAAAATTTTATGCATTTGGAAATATATCCATTTGCATTATGTATAAAGTCATGCCATGTTACTCTATGGGTAAAATTGTGTTTTTATTATACTGATTTGCCACTTTACCGATTTCTACATATTGTTACAAGTTCATACGCATATTAACTGTTGACTTTTACAAAGTCAATTACTGTTCACCCATCTTTGAAACTTCATACGTCTATGATACTTGGATCTATTTTTCTTGGATCTGTGTTTTGAGTTGGATATTGTTATTCTATTATCACAAACATCAATGAAGAATCCAAAATGGATGAACAACACCATATCAAGTTTATGTTGATACTCAAAAGTGGTGTCTGTTCATCCATCTCTGATCATTCATCTATCTTTGATAGTTGTATCTGTGTTATGAGTTTGATCATTTTACTAGTATTTGTGTGGCAAGTGAGGCGGATATATGAATTTTTGGGGCAAGGACCTATTAGTAAAGGCAGCACAGTATAAGGACCAAGGCATAAAAGAAATATAATATTACCACTATACAAGGACCAAACATTATCAACCAGGAGACTATTTTTAGTCAACCTACACTAAAACTTCTTAAACACAACTTACCCATTAAAGATCATCTACCACCGATCCAAAACACAAAAACCAGTAACTTTCTAAAACCTATAGAAAAACCATAGAAAAACCAAAAAGATGACTATCCAAGACAAAACAAGAAAGTTCCTCAGGCGGTAAACTTTCTCCTTCTCAACAAGGAGATCAGCCAAGGCTGCTTGGTGAGCAGCCTCTAGCTTGTTTACCCTGTCACCAGCGTTGACAGCCTTCATAGTCTCATAAATGAGGGCGCCTTGGCATTCTTGTAATGCCGCCTCATTCCTGTAGATGCTTCTCTACAAGTAGATAATCACATCCCTTGCTCTCCTTTGCATGAGTGGATCGTACCACCCATTGAATGGTCATTTGTAGGCTAAAATTGATAATCAAAATGTTAGCATCTCTTTCAGCATAAACACCAACTAAACCCACTTGTATAAAATCACAATTATAATTAAACATATATTACTATGATCAACACATTTAAGGTAAACCACTACAAGCAAACTATAAAATGAATAAAATTAAGTGTCCCAACCTGTCTAGGACAGGCATAGAACCTCTTTCATGGGTTCCTGTTGTTCCAGCATGTTCGAAGGACAGCCCTTCTATTGCATGAAGAAAGCACCATTTTTACGATTTTATAGTCGGTGAAGAAGAAAAGATTTTAGGGGATAGGAAACATTAAGGATGAGTAGTGATAAACTTTCCCTTTTATTAGCAAGGTTTTACTATAGCACCCACGGTAAACAAGCGGACCTGACACACGGTAATATTAATTATTGGACAGTGGTAAAATGATAGTTGTGCCCTTGGACTAAAGACAAAGCAAACGGCAACGGGCGTGGTTGACTAACGGAAAAATGGTCAAAGGACCAGTTTAGACTATGAAACTTGGTAAACGGACTCCCGGGGATGAAAATCCTAACTTTTGGTTCAACGTGATGCGCAAGTACAAGATTAGGGACGAACCATGTATTTTACTCTTCATTTTATTATACCTTGTGCATTTTGTTTTGTCAAATGACAATCCTTAAAGACTTTTCCAAGAAAATAAGCACACGTTTCAATAACTTTTTTTTAGAATTATGAGAATGTTAATTAATTATATTTATTTTAATATTCAGAATAAGTTATATATATATAATTTTTTTGTGTCACTTTGTATCTGGTCAATGTATCTGAATTTTATAACCTTGTAAATCTTAATAATAAATTGATGGGATGAAAAGATAATTTACTTGTAACAATATAGGTAAAGTAAAAATGAAGTTTATCAAGGACAAGAATAGCAATAGCTCTTTGTAAAATAGGTTTTCAATGGACATTAATGAGTATGCATACAAAACTTTCATCATTGAAATTCTTGCAACAATAATCTTTCATCATTGAAATCATCTGTGCCTTTATTGGTTGTCTTGGTTTCTTTTGGCCCTTCTTGACTGAAAAAATAGCATCTTGAAGTGCTTGATTATTCTTCATCTGAATAAAGTCCTTTAACTGTGTTGTTCTTTGATCTTCAGTTAAAGACTTATCAGCCACTAGGTCAATTGCTTTCTTCTTGATCACTGGATCATTTGCAATCAAGAAATCAATTTCTTCTTCAGTAGGTACATAGCTAAACTCTGGAGTCTTCTCTCTGAATCTTGTAGGTGGAACAGTGGAAAGTGGATCTTCCACTGGATCTTCCATTCTATCCAGCCTTTTAGCCTCCATAAAGCTTGCAATCTCCAATTCTTCAAGCTTTTTCTTTTCAGCAACTTCAACTACATAAATTTTTCTTGCAACTTTAGCATCATGAGCAATCTGAACTTGTTCTTTCTTTGAAACCTTTCTTCTTGTTTGCTCATTGCTTTGCATAACAGCTTTACCTTTGTCTTTCTTCAGTTTATCAATTTCTTCACTTGCAGTGGCAACATCATGTCCAGCAGTGGGAATATTTGGCTCTGCAGTGGAAATTGTCTCAGTGGTAAAATCATCAGTTGCAGTACTAAAAATGTCTTGCTCTAGTTGCTCTTCTTGAGTATCAGCTTCCTCTGCACCTTTACTAGAAACACCTTCATCTTCAAAATCAATTCTCCTCCCGTGAGTTTCATCATCTGTTTTCCTCCCCTGTTTGGGAGAATTTCCCAAATCTTTATTAAAATTAGCTGAAGCACCATCATCAGGTGAGGATGAAGATGATATCACAAACTTTGCAGTTTTCCTTTTCTTTTTCAACCCCTGCAACTCTTCCTTCAAGGTCTGAATCTCCTCTTTTAAGTGTGTAATGTCAGAATCAAAATATCAGAACCTGGCTCTGAAACCACTTGATGGATCTAAACACACACCTTGTGTTAGTGATATTTTGAGTTATATTAATAAGCACGCGGAATATACTTAGTAATACTTAGAAGACATATTATATGATGTAATGTAAGTAAGAACAATAAACACAAAGCTCCAATATTATTAAGAAATAATACGAGTGATCTTGCTTATCACTAGGGTTACACCTTGAAGCTAATATGAATAATACGTGCTCTAAACAATGACCTAGGATCTCCTTTTATAGCACAAGGAGTCCTTTACAAGATAAGTATAAACCTAACAATATAGAATATACATAAGATCTTTTCTATACTTATCAATACACAAATACATAACATTTATCCTAATAGCAGTGGTAATATTTGTACTGGCAGTGGTAATGAGTTACCACTGCTAGTGTAATCTTTAGCAGTGTTAACCACAAGACTATCAGTGATAACTGTTAGTATGATTCCCAACAATCCTCCCCTAAACTTATGATTTCTCTGCAAATCAATAAGTTTCTTCAATCTTCATTATCTGCAAGGATTTGGGGAATTTTTTCAAACACTTCATCTTCTTCTCAATGCTTGAATAGCTCTTGAACATTGATCTTGAAGCCTGAGTAACAATGCTCTGACCTTCTCACTATCTTCATGAACTCTTATAGTAGTACACAACATCAAAGTGAGTGTTCCAGCTCTGAGTGGATATTCTTTCTCAACAAGCATGAATGCATCTACTCCATTTGCTGTAGAAACATGATGAACTTCACATGAATCATAGTAAAACCATTTTGTACCAGGACATGAACATGAGAATTTCCAGAAATCATCATTAACATCTGGTTCATAGAGCCTTCTAAGATTAACCCATAACTGCATCTCCTTCATATCTTTGAGATCTTCAGCATCAAACCTTTCTTGAACTAATTTCCATAATGTGTCAAGATCATCTCTGTCACAAGCTTTGATGAGATCTTCAAATTGAATGAATGATGAAGTTTCACCACCTAGCCTTGTAATCTTCCATGTTGGAGCAAAGTTGCTAGCAGTAAACATTTCCTAGTCAATGATAGGATGTCTGAATTGCAGTGGTTCAGGGTAAAAATCTTCTTCTTCTATCACAATCGTCTCAGTCAGTTGTTCTTCAGTGAATTTCTCAGTTGGAACTTCTTGTTCTTCAACAAACTTTGTCTTCTTAAATGTCCGAGATTCACTATCTTTGGCCTTTCTCTTCAAATTAGGATACCTTCTTGCCTCTTCTTCAGAGTCCATTGGAATAAAATCTTTATCTTGTCTTTGAACTATGTAGTAGATACTTTCAACTTTATCATCAGACATTCCTTTGAATTGATGTCTTTTCCAGCCACCAACCTTGCAACAATAATCTTTCATCATTGAAATCATCTGTGCCTTTATTGGTTGTCTTGGTTTCTTTTGGCCCTTCTTGACTGAAACAATAGCATCTTGAAGTGCTTGATTATTCTTCATCTGAATAAAGTCCTTTAACTGTGTTGTTCTTTGATCTTCAGTTAAAGACTTATCAGCCACTAGGTCAATTACTTTCTTCTTGATCACTCGATCATTTGCAATCAAGAAATCAATTTCTTCTTCAGTAGGTACATAGCTAAACTCTGGAGTCTTCTCTCTGAATCTTGTAGGTGGAACAGTGGAAAGTGGATCTTCCATTCTATCCAGCCTTTTAGCCTCCATAAAGCTTGCAATCTCCAATTCTTCAAGCTTTTTCTTTTCAGCAACTTCAACTACATAAATTTTTCTTGCAACTTTAGCATCATGAGCAATCTGAACTTGTTCTTTCTTTGAAACCTTTCTTCTTGTTTGCTCATTGCTTTGCATAACAGCTTTACCTTTGTCTTTCTTCAGTTTATCAATTTCTTCACTTGCAGTGGCAACATCATGTCCAGCAGTGGGAATATTTGGCTCTGCAGTGGAAATTGTCTCAGTGGTAAAATCATCAGTTGCAGTACTAAAAATGTCTTGCTCTAGTTGCTCTTCTTGAGTATCAGCTTCCTCTGCACCTTTACTAGAAACACCTTCATCTTCAAAATCAATTCTCCTCCCTTGAGTTTCATCATCTGTTTTCCTCCCCTGTTTGGGAGAATTTCCCAAATCTTTATTAAAATTAGCTGAAGCACCATCATCAGGTGAGGATGAAGATGATATCACAAACTTTGCAGTTTTCCTTTTCTTTTTCAACCCCTTCAACTCTTCCTTCAAGGTCTGAATCTCCTCTTTTAAGTGTGTAATGTCAGAATCAAAATATCAGAACCTGGCTCTGAAACCACTTGATGGATCTAAACACACACCTTGTGTTAGTGATATTTTGAGTTATATTAATAAGCACGCGGAATATACTTAGTAATACTTAGAAGACATATTATATGATGTAATGTAAGTAAGAACAATAAACACAAAGCTCCAATATTATTAAGAAATAATACGAGTGATCTTGCTTATCACTAGGGTTACACCTTGAAGCTAATATGAATAATACGTGCTCTAAACAATGACCTAGGATCTCCTTTTATAGCACAAGGAGTCCTTTACAAGATAAGTATAAACCTAACAATATAGAATATACATAAGATCTTTTCTATACTTATCAATACACAAATACATAACATTTATCCTAATAGCAGTGGTAATATTTGTACTGGCAGTGGTAATGAGTTACCACTGCTAGTGTAATCTTTAGCAGTGTTAACCACAAGACTATCAGTGATAACTGTTAGTATTATTCCCAACATAAAGCCTATTGGTTTACTTTTTCTATAGCTCTTTATTTAAAAAGGTTTTACAACTTGTAAATTTATTACTTCAAAAAACATGTAAGTGAATAAAATAGATGTGAGCGAAACATCTCAACTCGTGATATAGGCTAAAAATAAACGCAAAATTTATGCTTTAAACCGAACCTATAATAAGTATGACAACAAAACTTATGAAAAACTACTCTATGAAACCTACTAACGTCTAGCATAACCGAAACCTTATATCAAAAGCGTCACAAAATGATAATTCCTCTTTAGTTAAATCTTCGCACTCATCATCGTCATATGGGTTACTATCATAATCTTCTTTCCAACGCTCGTATAGCTCTTCCTCCTAGTTCCACATGCACTCTTAGATGCCATGAATCTTTTTGTTTCGTCAAACCTCCTTTACGTCAATGTCACTCTCCTTATTAGCCACATCACTTTCATCATTATTTCCTATTTCGAACCCGCCACATATTTGTTCTCCCCAAGGGGCCTTGTCCCAAAGTTTGTATGCACTTTTTTAGCCCTTTTGGGACTAGCCTAATTTGCACCCAACTCATCATCGTTTTTAACCATCCAAAAAGCATCAAACGGGTATGAAGTACTTGTCTCTCGTCTCGTCGTTTCATAATTCTTCTTTGTCCCACTTGTACTTGCACCATTCTTCTTAGAAACACTTATATACTTATTTAGTTTACTTAAACAAAAATTTAGGACCCATACTAATACCACGCACTGCTCTTTTAGGAGCATGTTGAAAACCATCATTATTCTTTCCATTTTGCTTCTTAGGTTCATCAACAAAATGCTTCGGACATGTGACATCATCAAGACCAAAACAATACACATTCAACACCTGGTTCCCATTCGTATTCCACTCTAACCGTATGAAGCACATCACTCGCACCTTCCAAATTCGGAATAGCAATAATAGTGTTATCCTTAGGCTCCCGATCAGATCTAATATCAATCAACACACAGAAATAGTGTAAGAATCAAGCATAATCGGTTTACCAAGTGTAACACCCCCAAAATTTCATAATCACAGTGGAAGACTAATTTGGGGTATTACGGGGAGGATCACAGTTATAATCATATAAAATGACTCAAAAGAGACACTTTTGAAAAGTCATTAATTATTTAACTCAAATGCAAAGTAGTGTTTGTGATGACTGATAAATTTGTTTACACTAATGACACTTGGTCAAAATGCCCACTCCGTGCCTTCATTTCCTGCTTCAATTACCTGAGATAAACATGCTAAAAGTCAACAAAATTGTTGAGTGAATCCATAGTGTTTGTAATAATAATTATTTGAACACAAGGTGTAATCATTCAAATAAATCAATATGTATATTGCCATAAGTCTCATGAACTCAACACTAACGTGTGTGTGTTAATATAAGGGTGCCCTCGGTGTAGGAGCTTGCCATTCTCCTAGTATAAGTCAAATAATGTGCATTTGGCTATCAATATGGCTAACACAAGGTTATCTATCCAGCTAGCTCAAATGGGTTGTCAATTCCTAATAGATCTATTCACAGTATTCACGTTCACTCACAAGTGAATAAGGTTCATGATAAGAGAGGCTTTATAAAGGGGCAACATTGTGTCTTATGCAATAACATTCAGGATAACATACGTAAAAATACTTGTGTTCTATTTGTAGCATGTATCCACCCACATGTTTGTAAAACATATAAAATGTGGGACTATGAACTCACCTTGAATGAGGGTAAGTGTAGATAGGCAAACGATATCAAGTGCAATTCGGAAACAGCTCCAACACACAACATGAAGAATAGGGAATAACTCAGGTTTTTCCTTCATAGGTGTTCGATATGCTTAAAATGTTTGAAGCGTAAAATAAAATTTGGCGATCTCTTTAGTGTAAGCTTCATGTGTCATCTGTGTGGGTGTGTAAATTCATAATATTGTTGTGCGTAACCTCAAGTTATGAGAAATTTACATTATTGACCTTTACAGGGAATATTTACTTTAGTCCATGTACTTTGGTATATTTACACATTTGGCCCAAGTAATCATATGTATTCACTATCATAAATAATTTTCAATTATTTACCATTTTTACCTTTGAGTTATCAAAATGACACTTTTGATATATGATTATGAAATATTACACTTTTAGTCCTTGAATTTTAACATAATTACATTTTTCACTTTAATTATCAAAAATAACATTTTATCACCCTTGGTTGTTAAATATTTCATTTCCATCTTTAAATTACCATTTTGGCAGTTTTGACACCCTTTTATGATATATGATTATGAAATGTGATATTTTAGTACTCATTGTATCAAAATAATCAATAATTATCTTTAGTTTTCTAAAGTTACTATTTTAACCTCAATTTTACCAAGTTGACAGTTTTAGTCATTGTATTTATATATTTTTCAAAAACAGTCCTTTTTCCATTTTAAATGTACATTTTAGGTTCATGCACTTCCAAATTCACATTTTTGACTCAAAAAATTCCATACATTCTCTTTGTACCCTCATTTTCTTGATTTGGCAGCTTTAACCCTCAAGTTTCAAAATTGACACATTCGACCCCTCAACTTTACAAAAATTGATTTTTTAGTCCAAATTACACTTTTAGCTTATGTTATCATTTATTTTAGCTTATCTCATTCCTAGAAGCTTTTTGAACTTTTAAAACAGCTTATTTTGTGCTAAATGAGCTTATTTGAGTCATTGGGCCTTAATGAATCAAAATAAGACCCAGTAGTGTTTTTGGTGGCCCAATGGACTTGGGGCTTTGGGGTTTGTTTTATGAGCTTATTATGGAATTATTCCAATTTGTACTTTAGCTTATATAGTTCTTAAACACAATATCTTAATTTGAATTCATTGGGCCTTAGCCTGTTAAGGGTGTTTGAAAACTGAGCGAGGAGCTTTAGCTTTGAGCTTGTGAAAGCTATCAAACGAGCTCGTTAGAGTGATCCATTGGTACCTCATGTTAGTCTAGAGTATAGAGATACGTGTTGTATAAAATTTTTGATAGGTTGTACGTGTGAATAAGATTTTACAAGGCCTTTTCTAATGACAAAATCCATTTTGTGAAGTGAGTTATACCTAGACAGTTTTGTGAATCGTTACAAAGGACATAAGGAACGTGCGATGTTAAGTGACTAAATGTTAACGTGAGTGTGTAACAAGTGTGAAAACTCATTTTTAGGTATATAAGGATTTAAGGGTTGTGTTTATACGTATTAAGCTTAACGAGAGGTGTAAATGATTATAGGAAATCTTGAGTGGTTCGCATAAGTTATAAAGTGAATTTAGGATATTGAAATTTAACTAAGTGTTGGAAACGACTTACTACACCTTAGAAAGGTGGGTATAAACTTGACTTGGGGACTTGGTGAGGATGAGGGGACTTCTTGGCTCGTTAGTTGGCACTACTAGGACTTGGGGAAGACCATGTGGAGGGTTGAGCACGCTTGGGAAAACTTGGAACTTGGCTTCTTTCTTTTGCGACTTAGGACAGAAACGAGGAGTACTTGGGTGTTTATGTTGTGTTTTGAGAGTGTAGTGAGACTTGTTATGCATGGGAGTATATATTATTGATTGAGACAAGTTGGGGTTAAACAAAGGGAATAAAGGAAGAGATAAACGAGTAGGGAAGCAGCTAGAGAGGTAGAGGTACTTGAGAGTTTTTGCAAATTGCATTTACAAGTGTTTGTATAAGAAGTTGTTTTAGGGTCTCGTTCTAGGGTAACTAAGCCAAGGAAACCGAATTCGAGGTCTTAAGTTGAGGTGCTTGTAAGCTAGGAGGATTTAGAGAAGTTATAAAGGTGTAGGAGGGGGTTTGAAGGACTAGGGAAATCCATAAGGGTGCTTCGGGTTCAAGGGTGACCAAAGGGTCCAGATGACTTGTTTAACGTGTGATATTGAGTTCTAGGGATACAAGGGTGCCGAGTGTGAGTGGTAAGATCATTTTGCATCATTTGCAAGTCATTTCATGTGTTAAAAACCATTTAGGAACAAGTTGGAATCGTTTAGAGTTACTTGCACAAATTTAAGAAATTGTGTAATGTTCATTTACTTTGGCCTTCATTTTATATATAAAAGACCTTATATTTTGGTGATCTTTGTTGATCTCAATTCTTTGATGTGTAGAGAATTGAGTGATGTAATTTGTTCCATAGGTTATGTGTACCAATTTGGAATAAAAGACTCAAAGTAAATGCGTATATATGTCGTGCATATGTTGTTAACGTGTGTAAATGGGCCTTTGTTGGGCTTGTGATTTGTTTAAGCCCAAATGCAAGTTACTAGGGTCCGTTTGGTGTTATTTGGGCTTAGGGGTGTTAATAGGCTTGAGTTGGTGTCATAGGCCCAATAAGAGATATGTGGGACCCAAGGGGGGTTGTGAGTGTGTTGGGTCGTTGTGGTGATCAAAACGATATTCAGGTTTGATTTGTACATAATCTACAATATCATGGTATGTGTGTGAGCTCGTTCAAAAAAAATATGAATCATATAACATGTACTGATTCGTTGTTGCACAGTGTAAGCAAAAGTTTTAAATTTTGCCTAAAAATGGGTGTGTGAATAATAATTTGTAATTAATACTTGATTAACGTTTATTAATAACTAGGGATTTTTTTTACAAGATGTTACAGTACCTACCCGGAATTTAAGTTTGTGGTGATTGGTGGGTGTTGATTACGCGAATAAGTGTAGGTATTTGGCGTGAATTTGATCTTCACGCTCCCAAGTATACCCGGGTCCGCGCTTGGAGTTCCATCGAACTTTGACAATGGGGATACGGTTTTTTTTAGTTGTTTTACTTCCGTATCCATAATCTCTACTGGTTCTTTGGTGAAAGTGAGTTTGCCGTCGAGGCTGTAGGATCATATATTTATTGTGTTTGATGATTCGGGTGGTCTTGAGAGATCAAAATACATGTTTTCCATTTTAGAGAGAGAAAGTAGAGAGAGAGGGTGTTCTTGCTAGAGAGTTACTTCACAAATGTTGAATATTAGATTGAAAGCACCACCCCTTCCATGGATGGAAGGGGTATTTATAGTTACAGACATAACGACCTCCTATCGGCCTGTGGATCAGGGATACAGTGGGTAAAGACCCGTCCTTCCTCCACGGTGTTGCACTAAGCTATACTACGCTACAAACTAATAAATAAACTACTAAATAACGTGACTAACGACAAGTCTACGAGCTAACTTAAGCTAGATAACATTTTGGGGTGACCGACTCTTCACTATGGAATTTTCTAATTCCTAACAATCTCCCCCTAAGGGAGGTCACCCCATGTTTTACATTTCGAATCCTAGCATTCTATTTTATCTTTGTTCTTGAGCTCGTAGACTTCAATTCTTCATTTCAACAATCTTTGTGCTTTAGTAGTGATTCTTCAAAGTCCGCATTGATTTGTACATTCAGTGGAGGCCTTTAACTGATCCACGTCTTTGATGATCTTCGAGCTTTCATTGAGATCATCAGCCACAGTAAATCTCTGGATCACCCTCTATTGTGTTGCCATCATGTGAAGTTGTGACTTTTGGACCGACATGCTCACACTTTTGAATCATGACATCTTTCCATCAGAGTAGCGGAAGCCTTACTGGTTCATGATATTTGTAGCAGCGAAGCATAAGCATAGTATGAAATATCAGAGCCAGGTTATGTAGATATGCACCAGTTATGATTTCTTCAAATTAAGTGTGGATGCTGTGAGCATGCGGCTTTGGATTGACTCCTCAATTCTGATCAGCTGCAACCGTCCAAATGTACCTGCAAACAACAGTTAGCAATAAAACACATGAAAGTGTCTTTGACCACTTTCGTTGAATTGAGGTACACGGCCCACGGTTCCCCGTTGATCAGTATAAATACTGCCTGTGATCAGGTAGGATTCCTAAGAATCTCCTTGACAGGGTTTCGCAGCTGCTCTAGCTGTTCTCAAACCGGAACGTCTCAAAGAAGACAACACGGAGTGAGTGAACCAGCGAATTGAGATTCACTGATTGATGAAAAATTGATTTGAAAACAATCGCGCATTGCTTAGAATAAAGAGTTTTGCAATACGATGAAGGTTTTATGAGAAAGATCAATTTTCAATCAAAATACTTTTTGTATTAGAGAATGAGTACACATTCGACATGCTAGCGAAAAGAAGAGATTCGCACATCGAACGGTTTTTCTAAAAGTATTTTTCAATCAGAGATACTTTTTGAATTTGAAAACATAAGTACACATTCGACGTGCTAGAGAAAAGAAGGTTTGCACATCGAACGGTTTTTTTCAAAAGTATTCGTCAATTCCATTCCTGGACCAAGGTTGATTCACGAGTGAATCTCCCCATTGTTTCTATCCAGTTGTCACAAGCTTGATCTTTTGCAAAATCTCACATGTCACCCACCAAGAGCTTGTTTGATGTTGGCTCTAGAAGGATTTCCATCTTCATCGTGAATATTGTTACATACCACTCAGATGTTCTGGCAATACCACATGGATAATGCGTAGGACTCTTAATATGTACTTACTTTCCACATTGTGTGAAACAGCAAGTCTTCATGAATTTAGTGTCCTAACGAGATATTGTGGATGATCTCTTGGCTCTAGACTCAATAGTGCATTTTTGGTTCCTTTGCCGGAGACTAGGGAGAGGGTCTCCTTCTTCAATATCAACAATCTCTAAGAGAAAGTCGATAGATTATGTAGGTTCCCCGTGAGAATGAAACAAGCCCTTTTAAGAGGAACTTGAGTGGTTTGGGAAGTTTTAGTGCAGTGCATCACTGGGTCCATGATGTCTTGTCTTCAATACCAGTGTTACCTTAGTAACCACCAGTAGCATATGAATTGAACCCGGTTTCTGTCCTAAGGTTGAATTGATGGAGGGCTATTTCTTTTCACCCTTTTATCATTCATTTCTTTTTCATTCTTCAACCCCTTCAGTGCTTACCGAGACTTCATAACTAGAACCTTGTTGGGTTTATTCCAGTACTAGCTCATTCTCAGTCTGCACTCTTCCCATTCCTCATTTTTCTCCTTTTTTCAATATTCCAAAGGACTCTACACTATCTAGTGGATTGTCCCTGGGAAGATCCCTCCGGTTTTGGCGGATCGTGGGAACGAATACCTAACCTAACCATCCTTATAACTCCATGCATAAAGTAAATCGGTCGGTCTTTTGGTATTGTTCTTTCCTTCATGAAACCAATTGAAAAATCATTTGGAAAAACAATCAAGGTACTTGTGATACGAGATCAAAGCATTTTGTACCTTAATAGTTTTGATTATTTAGAAAACCTCCCCCTCAACATGTGCATATGATTTAGAAATTGTTTAGCACAAGGAGGCAAGAGAACTTTGAAATATTTTCTTTGATCACAATTTTCATACGAAAAAGCCATTTGATTTTCATTGGTAAATTCTCCCCCTCAATATGTGCATAGGATATTTGAAAACATTTTTTTATCACATAGAGGCAAGAGTTCTTTTGAAGCACATCCACAATCACAAAATCCATTAAGAAAATCATTTGAAAACACAATCAAGGTACTTTATAATCTCTTTTAAAAAACTTTTGTACCTCGATGGTTTTGCTCCCCCTCAATATGTGCTTCGAGATTCGAAAGCGTTTAGCACATACGAGAGAGCAGCCTGCACAATTGAATCCAAACGATCACCTTTTATCAAATTTCATTATTAAATCACAAATTCTCCCCCGATAAAAAATATCAAACCCTTTGAGATTTTGGATCCCAAGTGATTTAATACGGTTTATAAAACATGGGAGAATATGTGGCCTGGTTTAAATACTCATCATGTTTTTGGATAAATCCTCCTCCTCAACATGTGCATGAATCGTTTGGCACATGGAGGCAGGAGTGCCTTTAAAGGACTAAAACCAATTCCATTTAAACAGATTTGAGATTTAAATCACGATCTCTACCCCGATCAGAAATATCAAACCATTTGAGATTTGTGATCCCAACTAATTTAAATCATTTAGAAAAATTTGGGGAGAGACGTGGCAAGATTCAATTTTGAAAGATGACAGATAAGGACCATTTTAAGACATTAAAGATTGTTAGTGTCAGGTATGATAGTTTTAAGAGACCTTTTAAGTAAAATAAAATAATTTCACAATCAAACAAGAACAGAAAAAATTTCATTTTGACAGATCTTTGAGTTTTAAAGAAAACCATACCATGACATAACATTAAATCTTTAGATCACCACATTTTAGCGTACAAACGGACTTGATAGATGAAATATCGTTTTGAAAATATTTAATTTAAAATCACTCTCCCCCTCAATTGATGACCGAAGTCGATAATTGAGTAACTTAGATTTTGATAAAAATGAAGTCCGGTGATTTTCAAAATTTAGTCCAATATATTTTCAAAAACAACATTTTTCCATTTTCAAAACAATTTATTCAAATTTTTCAAAAATTGTTTAAACATGGTATCCTGCACAAAGATACGTTAGGTGGTTGAGAAGCTTCCGTTGTTGTTGTTGCTGTAGGGTTTGGAAGAAAACCGTCTGCTGATGCAGTGAGACTTCTTCTTACGTTGCATTTTGAATGCCAACTGAGGTCAAATTAAGCTCCGTTTCTTCAATCACATCGAAGAAAACCATCTGCTGATGCAGTGAGACCTCTTACGTTGCATTTATGCCAACTCTCCATTGAAGTCCAATTAAGCTCCGTTTCTTCATTTGTCAACCCAAGAAATAGTTACCCTTTCCTTTCGGCATCCAATCATCTTCAATTGTGGGATCCGGATCGGGAACATTCTTATACCCAATATACCTGCATACGTTAGTGAACACACATACAGATATATGGTGGTCGACATCACCCATAACAGCAATCGACTAATTAAAGTCAATTCAACATAACAATCAGATCATATAAGGCATGGGGTTTATGTGTTAATCAAACTCTAATCATCTAAACCTAACAATCATATCCTAAATTCCTAGTCCTTCGACACAGGCAAATATCATTTTTAATTAAGCACGTAGGATAATTAAGAAAGCTCGTTAGATGATATAGATTTGAAAACATTCTCCCCCTCAATCAATGACTCATTTTATAAGAAGTTTTAAAAGCGTTGAAGTCATTGATTGAGTTTTCAATTTTTATAAAAACTCTGAATCTGATAGATTTACAAGCAACTCATTTACCACCATTTTAGAAAACAACAAATATTTTTCTGAAGAATTTATAGACGGAAAAATATTTGAGTAGGAACAGCAGTCCTTCGACATACTTTCCTCATTTGTTTTTAGGATAAGTGCACGAAATATTTGAAAATAGATTTAGCTCAGCACTTTCCTTCCTTTAAAGAACGGGTTGCTATCTGAAATAATAGCAAGCCATGGTTTAAGCCCGGGTTACAGTCTGAAATAACTGTAAGCCATAGTTTAAGCCCGGGTTATAGTCTGAAATAACTGTAAGCCATTTGATTTGTGACATGTTTTGAAAAAGAATATTTACACCTCCTGCTCGAACTTCATCTAAAGTCCCGTGCCATTATTGAATGACATTTCTAAGACCGTAGATGTTATCGATACCAGAAGACATGTCATAGAAAAACATATTTTTGGTAATTTTTGAAATTTTCTGATTTTTATGGGTTTTTGAAGGTTTTATAATTTTCTATTTTCTTTTTGTTGGTTTTATATTTTTGTATTTTGCTTTTTTGAAAAATATATACAAAGATAGAGAAGATGATATAGTTAAAGAAGATGATGATACGAGTACCGAGATAAAGATATCGAGCAGCACGTCGTAGAAGATAGAAGTCATCAACTCTTAAACATTCACCACCAAAGCTTCCAGGGCTCTTGAATCGAAGAAAGAAATTGAACCATCTGAAAGTGAGACTTTGGCAGCTTCCCCCCAAACCGAAAATCCTTTAGCTGAGCAGATTCAAAGCTTTCTTTCAAGCTTCTCTTAGCCAGGTGCACAAAGAAGCACACCATTATCATCGAACTTGCTGCTCCTTTTAAGAATAATCACCGTGATTCTTCGTTCGAGGTTATATCATCCAATAGAACACCAGCAACGTTTCATCCCACACTTAAATAATCTTCTCAAATTTCTTTTCCACTGAAGTCTGAAGCAATCCATTCCAAAAAGGTGTCAAGAGACCACTTCCCCCACGTAGTTGAATTGATGCAGTCAGTCTCTTAGACTAGAGCTCACGAACCCGAACACACAAACCCGAAGACAGAGAAACTTATACCATCGAAGTAGCAGATTAAGTCCAATAGCTAAAGAATAACCCCGATGTATACTTTTCTCTCCCCTGATGAAAGTGTATGAAGCTCAAGAACCCGAAGTACCCAAATGCCCAAAGAGAGAATAACCGATAACATTAAAGAAGCATGCTGAATCACTGATTATCTCTGCGGGTGACAATCTCTGCGGATGTCAACACCGGAATAAGTGATTATATCTCTGAATCACTGATTAAGCCCTCAAGTAAAACAGCTGAGCATCCCCAATGTACACAATCTCTCTCCCCTGATGATTGTGATAACATCAAAATCATCACACACTTGTGTACCTCTTTCATCTTCAGAAACTAACTCTTCCATCTCTTCCCCCACATAGTTGGAATAAGAACACTAAACGCCTTGATGAGTAAAACCTTGAGTTTCTCTGCGGTCATGACATTTGTTTTCCCGGGATATCTTCAATCACTTAGAAGAATTAAGTCCATCAAGTTTACTCGCCATGAGTCAAACATTGAGTTTCTCTGCGGTAATAACATTTGTCTTCCCGGGATATCTTCAATTACTTAGAAGTATTAAGTTCATCAAAGTTTACTCGCGTTTAGATGCGTGTCTCCTTCCCCCTTTCTGGAAATGATACTTCAAAATCAACAACTCTTTGTAAGCCCGTATACATGAAATCTTTTGAGAAGAACACATGACATTATGTGGGAATCAACTTGCTGAAGACTCGCTCTGACTATTTTTATTAACCCTTATGTAGACAATTTGAAGTGACCTTTGATGAAGAAAAACCGATATACCCTACTTGAAACTGAAGTCAACTTCCCCACATTTGTATCTTAAGCTTGCACTTAATGATGGAAGAACGGTGTAGAGAATTTATGCTTCAATCAAATCTCTAAGTACTCACTACCCAAACAAAGTATGAGACATAAACACCTCTTGCGATTATCCACACCGTCATATGCGTGTGACACTGAGTAAAACAAAGTAACTCCTAATAGTGATAGTTAACCAGGTCTTCAACCATCCACCTTGACTGCTGGTAACTAGATAAGCCAAGTCTTCAACTCAAATTCTTAAGCCCGAGCAAGTTATCAAATAAGAACACGCCTTTGTGAAAGTCAACTTCAATCTCAAATAAGTGATAAATGATTAACTCCGAAGTAATCACCTTGTGTTAAATGTCAAACAATAGTCAATATCAACGTCTCGAGGAGTCACTGCTAAAGAATATGAGCAAGTCTAATTGGGGATTGAATTTGACTTATAACACTCTCCCAATTAGTGCTCTCCCCTAAATCGACAATCTGTTTGATAGATGCCCAGATTAAGAAGAAGTCTTTAGATCGTTAAATGCAACTCGTCTTTAGTCTTCTAACATGTAGCAGAAAATGTAGAATAGACTGTAGACTCGACCTTCTTCAAGATTGTGCAGTTGGGGAATAGATAGTTAACATCTTCAACTCACACCAAAAAGCATCCCAATTAACTTACATCTTGCAAATCCTCTTAACAAAAATCCCTCCCAATCAAACAAGAACAGAAAGATGTTCATCAAGGAAATCAGCAATCAGGCCGCAACGAACACACAAGATGGTAACACCAAACTACCAATCACATCAAACAAGAACAGAGAGATTGTTCGGAATCATCATGTTGATGTATACGTGAAGCATTAACCGGAAGCACTTTGTCGATAAACTCATCAATCCGAGTGAAGATGTCAACCAACGGCTCTTAGAAGAGAAAAACTCCATGTGAAGATGACCCGATAAGAAGAAGCTCGGTTCTTACATGAGTTTAGAGCCGTATGACCATTTATATTCTCAAATGTCAATCAACAATGCAAAAAATTCACACTTCTTCTCCCCCTCAAGAATTGCATACGGAGATGCCATTCTTGATTAAACAAGTGAAAATCATCCAAATGTAGTCAATTCACACTTCTCCCCCGCAAAATTAGCACAGGATGTCGCCATCGTCATCATAGTTGAGCAAGTGGAATAAGAAAACAATCAACAGTAGCCCGGTTCACTTGAGAAATGAAGCGCATGGAAAAAGCATGAAGCATGTTGACGAGAATGGTCATAATAAGAAGATTTCTTCTTCTTCAGAAGATAAAGTGCACTGAAACGTACACTTTTCTTTTCTTTAGAGTACGAGGCATGAACTGATGTGTTCATACGTCATAAGAAGATTTCTCTTCTTCGGAAGATAATGCGCACTGAAACGTACACATTTCTTTTCTTTGGAGTACGAGGCCTGAACTGAAGTGAACAGACGTCATAATCTCTCTCTTTTCAGCTCTCTTAGCAAAACATGTAATCAACCCCATTATCATTCAGTAGGCTATTTCTCGTGACAGCTGATGGAGATAACCCAATATGATGAATTTGACCCTGAAGTAAACAATCCCGAACTCATGACCTATACTTGCACATATGTAACAAAGAGCGGTGCCGAGACTTCATGCCCATTTGAATCTCTAAGTACTCTATACTCCTCAACCAACCAACCATCAAGTAATAGATGTACATTACCTCTTGAAAATCCACAATTGAATGTGACACTGAGCACTACAACGTAACTCCTTAAAGTGATAATTATTTTGAGATGATAAGAGCCCAATTCCCCCAAGTGGTAAAAGAAAAGGTAAAAGTCACTCAACAATAACTAGATTTCCAAGTCTTCGTTTTTGATAATAAGCTCGAACAAGGATCATGAAGAATCTTCATCCATCCATCCCCGATACCTTCAGATACTAAGTACACTCGCCCGTGATAATTCACTTCAACCTCAAATAAATAATACTGAATTAACGCCGTTGTCACATCTTCTGAACTGCTCAAATCTAGCCTCCTTTGACTTTTTAAGCGAACTTTGATAATAGTTTCATCCTGACCATGGTCAAAAAGCACATAACCCCGTAAAACCATGTAATAACCAAAATGCCATGACGAATATCCAAGCACACATCCAATTTATGAAGTACACCCTTTTATCCCTTCTTCGAAACAGAACCCGTAACACCAGCATCAGAAGACCCCGAGATACGCTTTCCTTTCTCCAAGATGGTTCCATCATCACGGGATTTTACAATTCTATAGTTTAAACCGAAATAGTTTCTTTCGCGGGATTTTACAAAACCAAGAATAAACCGTATGATAGTTCCGGATATGCACTTTACAATTACCTGGATGTTTCCATTGTTACGGGATTTTACAAGTCTATGATTTAAATCGAGAAATAGGTTCTTTCGCGGGATTTTACAAAATCAAGACAAAAACCGTAAACAATGTCAGATTGAATATGTTATGACAACTTTGGTTTCGGTGAATATATGTTTTAGGGGAACATGCAACGGTTCATCAACGGTTCATATCCAACATCATCAACATCATCAACCTTCCAATCAATACATTGGTAAACACATCATTCACGCATTCTGTCGGCAATTGTTGTGACAACAAGGTGAAGTAAACCCGATATGCCAAACTTGATCATGAAGTAAAATTCCCCAGATTTGTTACTTAAACTTGTACTAATCCTTGTGAAGAAGAAACGGTGTACCCAATGTACAGAACCTCTTGACGTATCCTCAACTGCGTGAGACACCGAAGTGATAACTACGTTGTGGATTAAGCGAGAAAGAATCACAACCGTAACTAAATAGCCAAGTCTTTATCACACTCTGTAAATGCCCAAACAAGTCATCTTCGCGGAAGGGTAGAAAGAAAGAAGACGAAATAAGTAAACACGCCCGGAAAACCCTCACTTCAAATCCAAATAAGAAATACCGAACAAACAAACAACCCCGTAGTCAACATTGTAACACAGTATCCTTTGTGAAAATGTAGAAACCAAAGTATCAATCCTCATCACAACAAGTCACATCCTCTAATCTCAAATCTTAATTTTCGTTAAATCTTATTAACAGATCACATGATCAAGTCACATCACTTCAACGAATCTCATTATCAAATTGGATCAACCATTAGTAGCCCATATCACACATTCCATAAGCCCAAAGCATATCATGAGTCCACGTCCAATAAACACCTTTTGACCCATCACATCAATACCAAGTCAATAATACCGGACAAGAACCCCGTGGTCATCGTAAACGTGTCTATGTAATTCTAGCCGTGAATTGTAACCTCGTGAATATTATCATGACTATAATACCAATTTTATCAAATAATAATCACGAGGCTCATTCCACCTTACATGAGAATAACACTCTTTACATTAAATACCAATCATTTCAGGCCCACATGCTATTACATGTTTCATACACGGATACACTTTTAATCAAATACCACTATGTCCAGTGTTGCAATACAAATCTATACAGCCCAAATATACAACCCATCCATATATGGTCCATCAAAAACACAAGCCCACATGATGATAATAATACACGATCCACATCAAGAAGTAACCTAATATCATGGGGTATTAATAACTCTCACTTCTCAATTAACCCTAATTTCACACATACAATATATCCGCCTCTCTCCTTCACCTATCTCACCACAAACTCAGATACACAACTTTTGAAACCCTAAACATAAATCTGTCAAAAATCCGCCCCCATCATAATAAACATACATCATTTACATCCGCCCCAATTAATTGATTCTCTCCAACCCCTAAAACAATACGCCTCCATCCTTTCTTTGATGTTCACAATGACCTCGCCACAGGGATGGCTCGAGGCTTTGATTTGCCACAGGGTTGGCTCGAAGTATCACATAGACTTCACATACAAATCAAGGTAGGTTTAATCTTTGTTTGTGTGTAAGTTAAGGATGTTTGAACGAACCAAATAAGGGTTATAATTCGTTTGTTATACCACCCTTTTTATCTTCGGATATTGTTTAAAAGATCTATGATGAATATTGTTTCGTGATATGGATCCGTTTGAAGGTCTCGACATCATATGATGTACACGAAATAAATTACTGAGATCCATTTATTGTGTAACGTTTATTTGTACCAACGAATGAGTGGGAAGGAGATAACATATTCATGTTGTTTCCTTTTCATGTGATGTTCGAACATAACCAAAAAGCAGTCTTCATATCTTAGATCTATGATGGGTATTTCTTTCTCGTGTGACAAGACTTTCGAGTCATGGCGAACCTTAGAAAGACACGAAGATTGAGTCTGAGATCACTTAGAGTTTTGTTGGAGTCATTTCAGTTTCTCGTATAAAAATAAACCCATGGATCTGTGATGATAATATTTTGTGATAGATTGGATCTGAAAAAGGTCATTGTAAAGTCTTTATCCCACAATGAAATCTGAGATCTTTAGTCAAACAAAATGATGTTTGTGATGAAGTAGTGAAATACAAAGTGATGATGTTTGATTCGTTAGATATAGACTTTTGTTGTTCTGGTTTTGGTCAAAAGTACTTCATCTAATTTTTTCTTTCACAAGTCGTTAGACGGCAAGTCGCTAGGGCAAGTCGCTAACCTAAGTCGCTACGACTAAGTCGCCACGACAAGTCGCTACGACTAAGTCGCCACGACAAGTCGCTACGACTAAGTCGCCACGACAAGTCGCTACGACTAAGTCGCCACGACAGCAAGTGACTCAATAGCCAACTCGCTAGGATGAAAATAAACTTTTTTCGATGTTTTCCGACTACTTTTCCGGCCAACTTCATATCAACCCAGAAAAACATGACAAAAACTGCTTCATTTAAAAACATGACAACATTTTACATTTAAGTCTTGGCTTTTGTGATGAGTTTTTTGATAAGACCATGTAAACAGAAATGACCAAACAGAAATGACCAAACAGTAATGAAAACTTGATAAGACCATGTAACCATTTTGACCAAAAGAAAAAATCAGTTAAAAACTGTTTATCCACATAGTACCAAAACAGTAAAAACCGAGAGAAAAACCACCATAAATCGACACAACACAATAAACTTGGCTCTGGTACCAATTGTAGGATCGTATATTTATTGTGTTTGATGATTCGGGTGGTCTTGGGAGATCAAAATACATGTTTTCCATTTTAGAGAGAGAAAGTAGAAAGAGAGGGTGTTCTTGCTAGAGAGTTACTTCACAAATGTTGAATATTAGATTGAAAGCACCACCCCTTCCATGGATGGAAGGGGTATTTATAGTTACAGACATAACGACCTCCTATCGGCCTGTGGATCAGGGATACAGTGGGTAAAGACCCGTCCTTCCTCCACGGTGTTGCACTAAGCTATACTACGCTACAAACTAATAAATAAACTACTAAATAACGTGACTAACGACAAGTCTACGAGCTAACTTAAGCTAGATAACATTTTGGGGTGACCGACTCTTCACTATGGAATTTTCTAATTCCTAACAGAGGCGTATCTCTTTTAGTGGAATTACTAGAGATTCGCCAAATAAGTACTTCTTTAAGTTTGACATGTAAAAGACATTGTGCACTCTACTAAGCTCTTCGGGAAGCTCTAGCTGGTAAGCCACTAGGCCAATCCTTTCCAGGGTTTTGAATGGTCCAATGTACCAGGGGTTTAACTTTCCACACTTTCCAAAACACACTGTCCCTTTCTAGGGGGATACTTTCAACATAGCAGTGTCTTCTCTATGGAATTCCATTGGTTTCCATCTCACATCAGCATAACTCTTTTGTCTGTCCCTTGCAGCTTGCAGACGTTGCCTGGTTTTAAATATCTTTTCAGTCATTTTGTGAATTAGTTCAGGCCCAGTGAGTTATATTTCTCCTACTTTAGTCCAGCAAACAGGTGATCTGCACTTTCGTCCGTACAGTGCTTCAAATGGAGCTGCCTTAATACTGTCATGATAGCTGTTGTTGTATGAGAATTCTGCCAATTGCAAGTGTTTATCCCAACCTTTTCCAAATTCAATCACGCATGTTCTCAGCATGTCCTCTAGGGTTTGAATCGTTCGCTCACTCTGCCCATCGGTTTGAGGATGATATGCAGTGCTCATATCTAGGCAAGTGCCCAGCGCTTTTTGTAATGACTGCCAAAACCTATAGGTGAATCGAGTATCTCTATCTGAAATAATGGATATAGGTACTCCATGTCGGGTTACTACTTCTTTTAGATATAATTGCGCGAGTGTGTTTGTTTCGTCAGTTTCGCGGATGGGTAGAAAATGTGCAGACTTCGTGAGTCGATCTACAATAACCCATATAGTGTCCAACCCGGTGGATGTTCTTGGGAGTTTGGTGATGAAGTCTATTGTAATTCGTTCCCATTTCCATACTGGAAGATCGGGCTGGGTGAGTAATCCTGATGGCTTATGGCATTCTGCCTTTACTCTTGAACAAGTCAAGCACTTTCCGATATACTCAGCAATGTCGGCCTTCATATTTGGCCACCAATAGAGTTTCTTAAGGTCCTGGTACATCTTGTCAGAACCAGGGTGGATGGAGTACTTTGACTTGTAGGACTCATGCATGATGAGGTCTCGTATACCTCCATGAAGTAGAATCCAACTTCTTTCTTTGAAACATAACATTCCGTTTGACCTTTTCACAAAACCATTTCCACTTTCTGGCATGCCGTAAATCTTTTCATTGGGTCGGTTCTCTTCTTTAAGAGCTTCAAACTATACTTGTAGAATCTGTGATGGGAGTGGTGAACAATTCTTCATTCCCAATGATCGAACTCGGAGGGGTTTGATGCGCTCCTTTCTACTCAGAGCATCAGCCACAAATTGGCTTTCCCTGGGTGATAGCGAATTTCACAATCGTAATCATTGAGAAATTCTAACCATCGATGTTGTCGCATGTTTAACTCCTTCTGATTAAGAATGTGTTGTAAACTCTTATGGTTCGTGAATACCTTGCACTTGGTTCCGTACAAGAAATGTCTCCATATCTTAAGAGCAAATACTGCTGCTCCTAACTTTAGATCATGGGTGGTGTAGTTTTCTTCATTCTTTTTGAGCTGTCGAGAGGCATAGGCTATTACTTTGCTCCTTTCCATTAACACTGCACCTAAATCATGGTACGATGCATCGCAATACACTTTAAAATCTTTGCTTCCTTCTGGTAGTGCTAAGATGGGTGCTTCACAAATCTTTTGTTTCAAGAGTTGGAAAGCTGACTCTTGTTTCTCTCCCCATTCATACTTCTTGTTTTTCAGTGTAAACTCTGTTAATGGCTTTGCGATCTTTGTGAAACCTTCTATGAATCTTCTATAGTAACCAGCCAGTCCTAGAAATTATCGGATTTCTGTAGGGTTGGTAGGAGAAGCCCATTCTTTCACTACTTTGATCTTGACTGGATCTACGTGAATGCCTTGACTATTGATGATATGCCCCAGAAATTGCACATTTTGGATCCAAAAGTCACACTTGGAGAATTTAGCATATAATTGTTCTATCTTGAGCAATTTTAAAATGATTCTTAGGTGTTCAACATGTTCTTCTTGACTATGGGAGTAGATGAGGATATCGTCTATGAATATGATCACGAACTTGTCTAGGTATGGTTTGCATACTAGGTTCATTAGATCCATGAATACTGCTGGTGCATTGGTTAGACCAAATGGCATTACTTGGAACTCGTAATGACCATAACATGTTCTGAATGCAATCTTGGGGATGTCTTCTTCGTGAACTCTTAGTTGATGGTATCTCGACCTTAAGTCAATCTCCGAGTAAATGCTCAAACCTTGTAACTGATCGAATAAGTCGTCGATCCTTGGTAGCGGATACCGATTCTTCACTGAAATTTTGTTCAATTCCCGGTAGTCGATACACATTCGGAACGATCCATCTTTCTTTTTAACGAACAATACTGGAGCTCCCCAGGGTGATGAGCTTGGCCGAATTAATCCTTTTTTCGATAGTTCCTTTAACTGTTTACACAATTCTTCCATCTCGGATGGTGCTAACCGGTAAGGTGCTTTAGTCACTGGTGCCGCTCCTGGCACTAAGTTAATTTGAGACTCCACTTGACGAATTGGTGGTAGGCCGGGTAGATCTTCTGGAAATACTTCAGGGAAATCCTTGACTACAGGTACGTCTTCAAGTCGCTTTCCTCCCGACTTATTTTCTGTCACTTGAACCATAAATACTTGACAACCCTCGTTTATGTACTTTACTATACGGATGGACGAGATAATACCGAATCGGGGCTTGCTTCGGTCGCCTTGGACAATAAGGGTTCCATCGTCTAAAGGAATATAGACAGGTTTTCTGGTCGCAAATTATTCTGGCACGGTGTTGAGATAGCCAATCCATACCAATAACAACATCAAAACTACCAAGCTAGATGGGCATGAGGTCGATAAGGAAACGTTTGTCGTGTAGGATTACAGTGCAACCTTGGATTATGGTGTTAGTACCTATTATGACTCCATTAGCTATTTCGACTACATAAGTGGTGTCTAACTTAGTTGGAGCAATGTTTATCATAGAAGCAACGGAAGTAGACACAAAGCTCTTATTGGCACCAGAATCAAATAAAACTTTGGCATTTTGCTGATTTAGTAAAAACGTACCCGTGACGACGTCAGGGTCTCGTGGTGCATTCCCGTCTCCCAGTGCATATACTCTTGCAGGTGCAGGGTTGTTGTCATCTCGGTTGGTGCATTGATTCTTGTAATGCCCCATTTCTCTGCATCGGTGGCATACTATAGTCACTGGTTGTGCATTTGCATAGGTGGCCCTGAAATCAACAGTATTGTGACTTGTTCTTCGGAATTTTCCTCACTTAGCAATGCAAGGTCCGGTGTGGTGCATCTTGCATCGATTGCACATGGGTTGGTTTCCAGCGTAATGGATTCTTTCATTTGGTACCGCAATATATGCTTTGGCAGCTTCCTACCTGCGGTTTTGCTTATGCTGGTTGTTGTTGCCGTTCTGTTGATAGTCGTTGTTATGGAGGTTGTTGTTGTTGTTTTTGTTGTTTCCATGGTTTTTGTTGTTGTGATACATGTTGTTGTTGTTAGGGGTAGTTCTCGGATCATCATGCTTCCTTTTGAGATCATTATGCCCCATGGTTGCCTTGCGCTTAGTTTCCCAGTCTAATAGCTTTTGGTCAATGATCATTTCCTATTCAAGTGTGGGTGGCTTGGATGCAGTGACATCCCTTTCAATACTGGGAGGTAGACCCTCCAAGTACTTTTTCAGTGTTCTATCAAGATCCGGTACTATATTTGGGCACCGTGCAGCCAATTCTTGGAACCTTCTGTTGTAGGTTCTTGAGTCAATTCCTTTTACAACCAAATTATGAAATTCATCCTCCAATTTCTTGGCCTCAGTACGGGGATAATACTTCTTTAACATTTTCTATTTGAGTTTGGACCAAGAGATCCGATGCGCTTTTTCAGTACCCATGGTCTGTGTTATGGAATTCCACCATGACTGAGCTTCGTCCAGTAGTGTTCCCTTAGCATATGTGACCTTGCAGTTGTCTGGGCAACCGCTTCTCATGAACACAGTTTTCGAACGCTCAAACCATCAGGTTAGCTCAGTTACTCCTTCCGTACCTTTAAAATAAGCTGGTTGACAGCTCATGAAGTCTTTGTAGGTACATTTTCGCGGGGTAACAGTCGTGCTCTCTTCAATGGACTTGTTAATGCTGATGGAGCGGGCCACTGGAGCTGTTTGAGTTTCAAGTGCAGCTGCCACACCATCTGCTATCATTTTCTGGATATCTTCCGGGGTCATGGCTGGCGCTGGTGTCGGGGTAGGTGGGGTAGTTGCTCTCCTTGTGCGTGCGATATTTCTATCAATACAACAACAAGAAAGCACAAGTTTAGATTGTTATATTAGGACCATGCTAGAATATCTCAAGTAAAGTTGATGCCATAATAGTATCCATTAGTGTCTATATAAATCTCAAAATCGCTGCATGTTTAGGGACCATTATATGTGTATATGGGTGATTAATACTCAATATGAGATTACTAAGTAACAACTGATGCATCATCTACAAAATATGTGCATGAGTAACTTTCTCTACATTCATCAAATTCTCTACCGAAACACTCGTTGTTAAAAATTTTCATCTTTCACAATAGTTGGAGGTTAACAACTTTCTCTATATGCATCAAGTTCTCTTCCGAAACACTCTTTGTTAAAATTCTCTCGATTATAACTCTGACGCATCACATAAAGAACCATCACAATCATAATTCTAAGTATCATCACGACATGTCTGAATACAATTCACAACACACATGAATGTAAGATAACAACCATAGAAGTATAAACCAACATCAATATATAGTAAAAACCACAAGAATAATATAACATTAATAACTTGATCTGTTTATGTTACACAACGAAATGATGCAAGGTCTCTTATTAAGTTACACACAGTGGGCTGAATGCACACAACTATACAAGGTGCCGTCTACGTCTAACTTCTAGGACTCTACTATGTGTTTCCCCCAGACTCCGACATCTGATCTTGTAAGGCATGTTGTCTAGCTCGAACATCTTATATGAGTGCTTCTAGGGCATCTATCCTCCCTACTTGATAATCTAGTTGCGTCATGGTAGGAGTAGGTGTGGGGGCTACCGCGGCTCTGGATGACTCTCCAGTCTCATAAAATCTTCTTGGTAGGTAAAATCCTGGGGGAACGACATTTAAGAAGAAGTGCGGGACATCGCATCTTCTGGTGGTGAGGCGGGAGGAGTGATCTGGCGAGGTGCCAGGGGATAAGCCTGAGTAAACGCATTGAAGAGGTGATCTGGTCTAACTGGTGGCAAAGGTGGTGATGTTGGTGGTGATATCTCAGGAGAAAAAGGTGTTGATGCTCTGAATAGATCCAAAGGAGAGGTGGGTGATGATGGTGCAACAGGAACTCGGGGTGCTCGCATGATTCTGCGAAGAGTATGTATCCTAACAGGACCATTTGGATGCTTCCGAAATGGCCTAAAAAACGGTTCAGGTTCATAGGGCTGGAGGACCCTGACTTGACGGCCTCGAAAGACCTGGGGTGGCGTTGGAGAGGTTCCTACTCTTGGTACAGGGTTTCATTCCCATGTTTGGGCAATCTGATCATCAGAAGATGGGGAACTGGGGTTGCTAGTTGATATTATGGGTGATATTGGGGAGTAGGGAGAATATCTACGCTAGGTGCGGGTAACCACTGTTGGGATTCTAGGTACTGATCACGTGTCAATGGGGATGAGATATGTTCCTGCCTAGCTTGCACATATGAGTCGTTTGGTGAGGGTGCATATATCGGCACTGCGAATGACACTGCAGGAGTAGGAGCTACTTCACCCTCCTCGAAGGGTTCCGTTTCACTAGGCCAAACTCTTGACATCACGGGGGTCAATATGGTGTGAGGCATCGGGGCCATGGTAGAGGATAAGGTGTCTTCTATATCTGCCTCTGATGAGGAGGAGGTGTGGTGTGGGGAAGACATAGTACTGTAATAACCCAGTTATTAGTGAATATAAACTTATATAATCATGCAAACTTTGATAAAAGATAATTCGGGAGTGTGGTGTGTGCAATATCATTAACAAGGTGTTGTAAATACGTAGGCACGGAGGGATCGCGGGGTGCGGTGTAAACTGGTCCATTTTGAAAAACGTAATTATAGTCCAGTCTTAAAATACACTCGGTTCTATATAATTCTGGCTCTGATGCCAATCTATAATACCCCAAATTAGTCTTCCGCTGTGATTATAAAATTTTGGGGGTATTACACCAAGTCTAGTAGTCATTTCACTTTATCCGTCCTCATTAAAGGTTACAATGAGAATATCATGTATTTTAAGTTTTTAACACAAACCGAAATCAAGCACATGTCTTCTTTCAACAAATTTGCGTTAGGTGTCCACTACTTCAATATAATATGAACGGATCGAATAAACCATGGTTCATTCTCCAACACTCCGTTCATACCCTCAACCGAAGAAAACTTGAAAAATAAAAGACCCTTCGAAGTCATCATTACACGAACAATACCATATTTCTTCCATACGTTCCTCGCATAGTTCTCAACAACTGGGAATGCAACTCTCTTGCCCATAAAATAACCATACAAGTTGAACTTAAAACGCAAATTAACTTCCAAAACTGTGGAAAAAGGTATTTGAACTTCAACCATGTCATTAGTTCGTTTGCCCATATCAAAGGATCTAAAATTAATCTTGCAATCAATTAACTCATTATTTAGTACACTAGCAAACGACAAAGGGGCTGTTTTTACAGCCTGGTTTACCATAACATTGTGGCATTTTTCTCCACCAAAACAGAGCCACGAGTATCATAACAACCCCACTAATACCACATTGAGAGGTTACCTCTTTTGTAGCAACATCGAATCTTTCTCGAGCTTCACATGTGCCCTTTTCAATTACAACGGTCGCTTCATCATTACCAGAACTTGATAAAGCAACATCACCACTTGTTTTTTTTTGGGTAAAGGGTTAATAATACCTGATGAATATTTTACTCCAAAAAAGCATTTAAGTAAAATGGAGACGAGTAAATCTCGCATCTCAGCCCGTTACATAGGTGGTAAAGTTAACATAACAAGACACTACTCTTCCTATACAAATGAAACACACTCCTACCCACTAGAAATATATTTTACTCAAGACCGAATATAATCTAATGTCTAAATTGACTAGGAAGCCTTATATCAAACGCATCACAAAATTCCATGTACTCGGAAGTTAGATCTTCGCATTCATAATCATCATAAGGATTGTCTTCATAACTATATTTCCATTTTTCATATAAGCTCGGCTTCCCACTTCTACCTCCACTAGAAGAGGTACTTGTACTCTTTGGATATTTAGGATCCATAAAATGTGTAGTTTCATTGTCATCCTCAGTAACATCATTATCACTATCCTCATCATCCATATTGACTTCCTTATTTTTTTCAACATTCACATCAACCTTGTCATTGGAACTCAGCATGCCACTAGAAGCATCACTAGCGTGTTGCTCACTACCAGAACCACTTTTCGATTTTAATTGTTCCCAATCATCACCCAATAGCATGAGTTTTCTTTCTAGCAGTAGAATTTTGATGTCACGAATCTTTGCAGCTATAGAAAATATATTATAACCCTTATTAACCTTTCGATTACATGGATTGTTACCAAATCAACAAAAGAAATAGCGCAATTTGTGGTTCTTCCACCCCCTTTACGACCTCGTCATCCCCAAACAGAACCGGACGACTAACATAATTCGTCACAATAGTATTACCAGTCCCATAAATTTTTTATCTACAAAAAAGGCACCATCATACGTGCGTTTCAACGTGTTATTACCTGGGCTGTTGGCACTCACATCATCATCATCATCATCATTAGCCATGCTCTCATCCAATGAAACATGGATAGGAAGTCCGTCAACACAAATAATTTTTCCATCCACCATTCGAAGTGACCTAGCACCCAAGTTCCCATCTCTCTTCACAAAGGGTGTCATAAATCCCGACCCGACCCGAACCCGACCCGGACCCGAACCCGAATAAGGATATTCGGGTCGGGTTATCCGGGTTCAAAATATAACTCGGGTCAATCGAGTCAACCCGATTAACCCGACTACGAAATAGGGTCGGTTCTCGGGTTTAAAATACTTTGCAATTCGGGTTCGGGTCAACCCGACTGACCCGAGTAAGTTTTTTTTTTTTTTTTTTTTTTTTTTTTTTTTTTTTTTTTTTCATAGTAGTAGTAGTAGTAGTATCAACTTTTCCTTAATGACCAAGTTAAATGGTTCATGTACTTTGGCTCATTTCCCATCTAAGTTTTGGTGTCTGACATATCACAAATAATGAAACTGTATCATTTCAAATTCATAAAAAAAAAGAAAAACGTGTCGTTCCACTATTATTATATGTTCTTACCATAATAATTTTGTTCTTTTGTCAAGTCATGGTAGCATATAAGTTGTAAGTTGCAATTTTGTTCCAAGTCTACAATAAGACTTACAGTATGTCAATGTCAGTATGCAAGTCTAAGAAACAAATGCAACTTAAATATCCATTTGGTTACTGGTTATACACTTTATAGCATTGTTAGCTTGTTACCATGCATGGTTGCATGCATTAGCATGGTTACAACTTAAAAGTTGCATAATATTTGTAGTTCTTTAATACTTTTACATTTGTCAATTGCAACTAACAAATGCAACAAAAAATTATGTGATTTATACATGCGCCTTATAGTTGTTTGAGATTTTAACTACTAAGTTTAAGAAATCAAATTCTATGATTTTAAAAATGGCACAGACCCGAACCCGACTTGTAACATATTGGATTTCACAAACACATCAAAACATGGTTTTATAGGGCGTACACCTTAAGGTTTTTAGAGAGAGAAAGTTTAGAGTTTTAGGGAACTTAGAGAGAGAAAGAAAAATCTTATTATGAGCTCTAACCCTCTACCTTGGGAGGTAGAGGGTATTTTTACTTTTTTAGTATCATACACAAAACGCATCCTACGGGCTGTGGATCAGGCATACAATGGGTAAAGACCCGTCCGTCCTCGACGGTGTTACTTAACTAAATACTAACTAACATTAAATAACTACGACTACGAGCTTTCTAACGATTGCATATACTTGAGGTGACCGAGACTTTAACAACTGGATTTTCTAAATCCTAACAATCTCCTCCTAAGGGAGGTCACCTCAAATTACATTGAATATAAAAAGATATTACATTAAGATTGTTCTTGGATTTTTGTTTAAGTTCATTGCTCAGTAGCCCATAGTCTTTGATTCTTTATGTTTTGCATGTTTGATTAATCGAAGTGGAGGTCTTTAACTGATCCACATGATGATGAGTTTTGAGCCAGCTTTGAGATCATCAGTTTCCATAAATCTCTGACTCTTCCTTTGCTGTGTTGACATTATGTGATGTTGTGATTTTCAGACCGGCATGCTCACATTCTGGATCATGATTTCTTCTCATCAGAGTAGCGGAAGCTTTAGTTGATTCATGATATTTGTAGCAGCGTAGCAGAAGCATGGAGTGAGAATATCAGAATCGTTGATGCATTTATCATGATTTCTTTAGAGATGAGTGTGTTGTGTGACCATGCGGCTATGGATTGACCTCTCAATTTTGATCAGCTGCAAACGTTGGGTGTACCTGCATACAACAGTTAGCAATAAAGCGCACGAAAAGTGTCTTTGATCACTTTTGTTGAATTGAGATTCACGGCCCACGGTTCCCCGTTGATCAGTACAAGTACTGCTTGTGATCAGGTATAATTCCGAAGAATCTCCTTGACAGGGTTTCGCAGCTGCTCTGGCTGTTCTCAAACCGGAACGTCTCAAAGAAGACAACACGGAGTGAGTGAACCAACGAATTGAGATTCACTGATTTGATGAAAAGTTGATTTGAAAACAATCGCGTATTGCTTGAAGAAAGAGTTTTGCAATACGACGAAGGTTTTATGAGAAAATCAATTATCAATCATAAACACCTTTTATTTTTGAAATATTAATACACAGTCGATGTGCTAGAGAAAAGAATTTTAAGCACAACGACCGGTTTTTCAAAGGTATCTGTCAATCCATTTCCTGGACCAAGGTTGATTCAATGATGAATCGCCCCATTGTTTCAATCCAGTTGTCACAAGTTTGATCTATTGGATAGATCTAACATGTTACCTACCAAGAGCTTGTTTGATGTTGGCTCTAGAAGGATTTCCATCTTCATCATGAATATTTTACATATCACTCAGATGTTCTGGCAATACCACAAGGATAATGCGTAGGAATCTTAAAATATAATCTCACTTTCCACATTGTGTGAAACAGTAAGTCTTCATTAATTTTGTGTCCTAATGAGATTTATTGATGATCTCGTGGCTCTAGACTCAATAGTTCACATTTGGTTCCTGTGCCGGGGACTAGGGAGAGGGTCTCCTTCTTCAATATCAACAATCTCTAAGAGAAAGTCGATAGATAATGTAGGTTCCTCGTGAGAATGAAACAAGTCCTTTTAAGAGGAACTTGAGTAGCTTGGGAAGTTGTAGTGCAGTGCATCACTGGGTCCATGACGTCTTGTCTTCAATACCGGTGTTACCTTAGTAACAACCAGTAGCATATGTATTGGACCCGGTTTCTGCCCTAAGGTTGAATTATTGGAGGGATATTTCTTTTCACCCTTTTCACATTCATTTCTTTTTCATTCTTCAACCCCTTCAGTGCTTACCGAGACTTCATTACTAGAACCTTGTTGAGTTTATTCCAGTTCTAGCTCTATCTCAGTCCGCACTCTTCCCATTTCTCACTGTTATCATTTTTTCATCATACCTAAGGACTCTACAATGTCTAGTGGATTGTCCCTGGGTAGATCCCTTCGGCTATGGCGGGATCGTGGGAATGAATACCTAACCTAATCATCCTTATATCTCCATACATAAAGTAAATTTAGTCGGTCTTTTTGGTATTGTTCTTCTGCCATTGGAACCAATTGAAAACCATTTGAAAATCAATTCAGGTACTTGTGATACATTATCAAGCATTTTGTACTTGAATTGTTTTTGATATTTCAGAAAAAAAGCTCCCCCTCAACATGTGCATCGTATGTTTGAAATCATTTTGGCACATGGAGGCAAGAGGATTTGAAAATCTTCAGATTGAGAATTAAGAATTCACTTCTTTGATTAACATTTTCTAAAACTATCGACATCAGTTTCCCGATCAAAATTAGTATTTTTAAATACTTTGTTAAAGGTAATTATGGGAAAGGATGTGGTTTTCAAAAAGTTGCTCCCCCTCAATATGTGCATTGAGATTCGAAAGTATTTTGCACATACTAGGGAAAAACCTGCACTTAGAGACAAATCAATTACGTTTCAATCCTTTTTGGTTTGATACAGATGCTCCCCCTTAACATGTGCATGGAAAACTTGAAATCGTTTGGCACATGTATGGAGGAGAGCTTGCTAATCACTTACAAACCATTTGTCGAATTATCAGTTTAAATCCAATTTAAATCACAAATTCTTCCTCGATCACAATTTTCAAGGCATTTGAGATTTGTGATCTCTATAGATTTAAATTGTTTTTGAAAGCTTTTGAGGAGAATTGTGACTTGCTTATGAAAACATTTAACCGATAAGGATCAAATCTGAGACTTTAAACTCCAATGATTAAACATGCTTGAGTATGTTTTGAAAACATGACATTAGCCTTGGTCAGAACCAATTGTATGACAAATTACATTTTGATTTAATTGAAATCATTCTCCCCCTCAATCAATGACATAAGTTGTTGATTGAGAGATAGAGATTTTGACAAATGTCAAGTCCAGATGATTTTCAAAAATTGTGTCCGAGTTATTTTTCAAAGCTATTTAGTTTTCATTAGATAACAAATATTTTTCAGAAGAGTTTATAGAAGGAAAAATATTTGTGAAGGAAACATTTGTCTTTTTGGTGACAAACATTTGTTTTTTGAATCAGAGCATGAGATTTGAAACTTGAGATAAAGCATGGCTCTATTCTTTCTTTTAAAACGGGGTACAGTCTGAAATGACTATAAACCTTTTGTTTTTCATTCTCTCAAATTTTTTATTTTTTATTATTTTTTTTATGTACATTCGAACTTCATCTAAAGACCCATGTCACTCTTTTAATGACAACACAAAGACCGTAGATGAAATCGAATAATAGAAAAGATTTTTTTTTTTTTTTTTCAAAGATTTTCTTATTTTTATGGATTTTTTTTGAAATTTTATATTTTTCTATTTTCTTTTTGTGGGTTTTATAATTTTGTATTTTGTTTTTTTGAATAAATATTTACAAGAGATAGATGAAGAATAGCTTTTACTCCTCGTCTTCCTCTTGAAGACATTTGAGTGTTTCCGGTTGTAGACTCTTTAGACCAAGTCGTGGAAGGATAAACTCAAAACGTTCTCTAGGAAGAGCTTTGGTGAAGATGTCTACTAACTGATATACAGTCTTCAAAAAATATAGTTCCACCACACCGTTCTCCACTTGCTCCCTGATGAAATGATGTCGAATTTTGATATGCTGTGCTCTTGAATGTTGAACGTTGTTGCATGAGAGAGCAATGACACTCTTGTTATCACAATACAGAGGGATTTTGTTGAATTCAAAGCCATAGTCAGATAATTGGGATCTCATCCATAGGATTTGAGCACAACAAGATGACATGGCTATGTATTCTGCCTCTGTAGAGGATATAGAAGTACTCATTTGTTTCTTTGAAGACCAACTCGCAAGTTTATCACCCAAAAACTGAGCACCTCCAGACGTGCTTCGACGTGTAGCTTGACACCCTGCATGGTCAGCATCTGCATAGGCTGTTAGTGACATACCGATGTCCTTCGGGTACCAAAGTCCCATGTTGATGGTTCCTTGGAGATACCGAAAGACCCGTTTAACCGCTTCAAGGTGCTTTTTGGTAGGCTTAGCCTGGTATCTAGCACACATGCATACATCGAACAGAATGTCTGGTCTACTAGCAGTAAGGTACATCAGGGACCCAATCATACTACGATATTTAGTTTGGTCAACCATGATCCCTGAGAGGTCCTCATCCAGTTATTACGCTCCACCATGGGAGTGTCAAGGGTCACAAGAATCAAATCCAAATTCCTTTAAAATTTCATTAGCATATTTAGATTGATTGATAAAAATGCCTTCGGGACTTTGTGAAATTTGTAATCCCAAGAAAATGACATTTGTCCCATCATTGAAATTTGAAATTTGGAGCCCATCTCCTTAGAAAAACGGTCACATTCATTGGGGTCAGTCGAGGCAAAAATGATATCATCAACATAGATTTGAACGTGAATTAAGTGTTTGCCGGACTTTCTGGTGAACAATGCCGGATCAACTGCTCCTTTGCTGAATCCATTAGATAGAAGAAACTTTGATAGCGTATCGTACCATGCCCTTGGAGCTTGCTTCAAACCGTAAAGGGCCTTCTTCAAGCGATAGACATGAGTAGGATGCTCTGGATTCACAAAACCTTCAGGTTGGCTGACGTATACGACTTCTTTAAGATCTTCGTTAAGAAAAGCCGTCTTTACATCCATCTGATAGACTACCATGTTCTTACTTGCAGCGTTAGCCAGGAAGATTCTGATTGCCTCGATACGTGCAAATGGAGCAAATGATTCTTCAAAGTCAATACCCTCCTCTTGACGGTATCCTTTTGCAAATAATCGAGCCTTGTTCTTTAACACATCAACATGCTCATCAAGTTTTATTTTGAAGATCCACTTTAGAGGAATGATCATAGCACAGTCAGGAGTAGGTACTAATTCCCATACATCTAGTCGATCGAACTCATGAATTTCTTCTTGCATGGCATTGAACCAGCTGTCTTCATTCATGGCAGTTTTAACGTCTTTTGGTTCGACCTTAGATAGTACGGAGTTGAAGAAGCACCATAAGGCATCAATTACAAGTTGTTTACGGGTGGATACTGAACGAGAAGGGTTTCCAATGATGTTGTCCAATGGATGGTCATGTGTCCATTTTCTAAGGTGTTCATGTGGTTGTTGTTGAGGAACTGAAGTAGCAGAGTTTGGATCTCCTGATGAAGATGGTTCTGAAGTTGGTTTAGGAGCAAATATGTTCTCAAATGGAGCATCTTCGGGAGTAGCAAAGGGGTTATCTCCATCATAGGTGCCAGAAACATTTCCATGATGTACACTTGATGATTGAGGATTTGATGATGAGGATGAGTGATCTGTAGTAGGCGCTTCTTGACTCAATGACATAGACACTGAAGGGTTATCTACGTTGACTGGGTTAGGGGCAGCCTCTGTTGATGGATTTGACTGATCATTAGCAATAGGCTCATAGTGTTCATCAAACATTGGATCAAACAATTTCTTCAAATCATCTTCCGAATGGGGTACATATGGAATTGCTGGTGAGGGATTTTGTACAAGAGAAGAACTAATGGGACTACTTAATGAAGGTTGTGATGCAGGTCCATAACTTGATTGTTTTGGAGCCATTTGCCCAGACAGGTCATCGAACGTGACGTGAATAGTTTCCATGATATCTCGAGTTCTTTTGTTATAGATTTGGTAACCCTTCTTGTTTGGTGCATAACCCACAAAAACTCCAATGTCCGCCTTAGCTCTTAATTTACCTAAATCTTGACCGTCATTCGTTGGATAGCACAAAGCACCAAATACACGAAGGTAGGAGAGATCAGGTTTTCGTTTATGGACAAGTTCGTATGGAGTTTTTCCATGAGTGGTGTGTATGAGGGAACGATTTTGGGTGTAGCAAGCAGTGGCAATGGCTTCAGCCCAAAGAAACATTGGAACCTTTGAGTAAATTAGCATTGTTCTTGCAGCTTCAACAAGGGTCTGATTTCGTCTTTCAACTACACCGTTCTGTTGAGGCGTGCGTGGAACACTTCTTTGATGACTGATTCCAATGCTTTCATAAAATTGACTTAGGTATTTGTTAACAAACTCAGTGCCATTGTCTGTTCAAATAATTCTGACAGTCTTGTTAAGTCGAACCTGCAGCTGTTTGATAAGTTTGATGATGACATCTGGAGTTTCATCCTTTGTCCTCAAAAACTTAACCCAAGTAAATCGAGAGTAGTCATCAACAACGACTAATACATATTTCTTTCCATTTATCGTTTGTACTTTCATAGGTCCGCACAAATACATATGAAGAGTATGAAGAACTTCCATAACTGAGTTTGCGGGTTTGGGTTTGTGGGCATATTTCCTGCTTTTTCCCAATTCTCATTCTGAACAAAGATGATTGATAAGGTTTTAAAAGGTACCATTTTGAGGGGTCGTTTTAGCCCTTATTTGATCACTTTTGTATCCGTTATTGCTTAAGATCGTTCCTTTTCACTTTTTAGGTCTCTTGAAGGCAAAATGCTGGAATGACACTTATTTGGACGAAAAGGCGCGAATATACGAAGAAAATGGCCAAAGTCAAAATCGAGACACTCAAAGCTGCTGAAAATAGAAGGCGACGGCGTCACTGCTTAACTGCGACGCCGTCGTAGGATTTTGTGACGGGTCAGAAGACAAAACTCGTATTTTCAAGAGACGGCGTCGGGCTTTAAAGGAGTAGACCGTCGCAACTCAGACAGCCTAGATGTGACCCAGACGGCGTCAGAAGCTGAAGAGGACGGCGTCACAGGCATAAGGTGACGCCGTCGTAAGGTTAACGTGGCCAAGACGAAACCCTAATGACGGCGACATGACGGCGTCACGAAACATAAGGTGACGTCGTCGCATATGTAATCTTATATAAAGAATCCAAATTTTTCAGTTTTAGAGAGAGTCTTTTTGGAGTGAAAACCTAAAACCGAACCTAAGGTGTCTTGTACACTATTTTAGGGTTCTAAACCCTATTTTACATCAAGATAAGTATTTACTTCATCAATTCAATTATGTCTTTGATTATTTGTGTGTATGCTTGCATGTTCTCCATGTCCGGCTAATTTATTTGTGTGTTTGCTTAGGAAGTATGAAACTTAATTATTGAATATTGATTGGTTGTTTCTTATCTTAGTTGATTAATGATCTAGTAGTGCAATAGGTCATTCGTTGTGTACTTAATGCTTGATTCATCTTTGTGAACCTTAGAATATGATTACTTGAGTAGTCGTAGGCTAAACCATCCGAAGAGTGCCTTAGAGTAAGAGTTTATCATCCCTAGTGGGTTTTGTAGACGAGACCCTTTGGTAAGTTCAAAGAGTTAGGGAGAAACGCATACCCTACAACTTTAGACACACAACGCAACTAAGAATAAGGACGTGACAACTCAACCATCAATAGGAGATAATTAAGGAGTAGTAAAACCTAAGTAAACACATCTTTAAACTATCATACGAGTACACATAAATTAGACATAGACTCCCACAACCTTAGTTTAGATAAGTAGATAATAGTAGAGTAATCGGTAGAAATACCAACCCCCCCCCCCAATCCAATACCCGAGATTCGTACCTTTCAATTTCATAAAATAAAAAAATACAAAAAATAATATTCCTCAACCTCAACCTTAGCTTAGTAACTTCTCACTAGCATTCCTATTCCCCTAGAGAACGATATCAATACCCGTGGCTTACCCTAATTACTACACCACAACGATTAGGTTCACTGCCTAGGGTGTTATAAAACTTGCTCGAAGAAAAGGAAGTTTCCTTGACCCCGAACGACGCGTGTAGCGTTATCAAGTTTTTGGCGCCGCTGCCGGGGAATAGAATAGCTAGTTAGTAGTCTACCTCGTTTAGGTTTCTTTGCTTGATTCCTATCAAGTAAATTTTTTTCTCATTTTTAGCTTTCTCTTAGTCTATCCTCCTTCTTCGTGACCTTTGTTCGTACACCCATCACTTTTCATCATGGAAGGTGATAACCAACCACCACTCATCAACCCACCACCAAATGACCCGCCAAGAGCCCGTACTCTTGGTGAATACTCAAGACCAAGCCACCTAGGCTATAGGAATACCATTGAGCTTCCCGACCAAGCCCAAACTATGGCCCTGCGATCCGACACCATCCGGTTGGTGCAAAACGGATGTGCATTTCATGGACTTCGTTCCGAAGATCCAAATCAGCATCTGAGGGATTTCCTCAAAATTGTCGATTCAATCGACCTTGATGCTACTACTCGGGAGACCACGCGCCTGCGTCTCTTCCAATTCTCTCTACGGGACCAAGCTAGTAATTGGCTTGAGCGACTTCCCGCCAGCTCCATCTCAAGTTGGGATGATCTCACCTATCGATTCCTTGCTCAAATTTTCCCACCGGGGAGAACCACTAAGCTTAGGAATGACACCTTGATGTTCCAACAACGTCAAGGTGAATCTCTCTACGAAGCATGGACCTGATTCAAGGACTTACTTCATAAAGTCCCTCATCACGGCATTGATCTTTGGCTCCAAGTCCAAATTTTCTATGATCATGTCAGTCTCTCCCTCCAACAAACCATTGATTATGCCTCCGGTGGAAGGCTAAGTAACCTCGATGCTAAGGTATGCTGGGAGGTTATTGAGGACCTAGCTCAATATGAAGAGGAAGGTTGGGAAACTCCAGTTGTTCAAGAGAACGGGTCAACCTCCCGAGCACAAGCAATTATGAGTATGGAGGCCCAAGTGAAGGCGTTAATGGGGGTAACCACGCGTGCTGATGAACATGTGAATGCAGTCAAGGAATTTTTGATCCCGAGAAAATCCCGGCAGGATGAATTCGAGGACATTATGTTGACATTTGTCTACAAGCAAGAAGAGGAAATAAAATGCCTCGAAGCTCAAATGCGAACAACTCATGACATTTTCTTGGGCCTAGCTAACAACTTCATGTTGAGCATCCGTGGTGAAATCGCAAAAAACAATATACCTAAAAAGCTAGAAAAGGTGTATGCGATACCAGGACACACCGGGGTGACTCCCGAACCTTCTCCCTTAGCAAACCTCGTTAAGGGATCATATTCCTGCGTGAACTCCAGTCTCAACGTTTCCCACTTGCTCCCTAGAAACACATTCATTGGAATGGTGCACGTATCACTTCCCGATTTCCCCAACGCGAGGAAAAGTTCTTTCGGTTTTAAACCTGGAAAAAAGGAACCTCACCCGCAAAACTTCGGAACTTCCGAGATCACGATTGAAAGACAATTTGACATATGTATTACTTACCAGAGTGGAGAATACTGGTGGAATAACCAAATTAATTTTAAAATAAAAACCAAGTTCCTCGTAAAAAATAGTAACCAGATTTTTGATCCGGGCGGATTGACAGAACTATTTTCTTTTACGAAAGTTTGGGCGTGACGCCGTCGCATACAATGTGTGACGCCGTCGCATAGCCAGATCAGACGAATAAATACCTCACCATCCCTTTCATTCCTTACCCTACACAATTTTTATCCGCCCCAAATAAAACACCCACGTTTTCCCCACCTCTAATTCATCATTTTGCCACATCAATCTCCACAAGGTAAGTAATCTACATTGATCTTTGTCTATTCAATTGTCCTAATTCATGCCCAATTTTGTTTTTCCCTCTTTCGATCCGAAAACCCCAACTAATTTGATATATGCTAAGTGCCGCCTATGAATCTTGTTAATTTGGCTAAAGATTAGGCGAATAATAGTGTTATCATTTGGGGGTTAACCTTGCGAGAAGCCCTGACGGCTTAGGAATCAAACCCACCTAGCCATTATACCAGTGTCACTGCAACATGGGTGTTTGGGTTAAGGGCTGTGGTTAAAAACCTGGGTTTTTCCCTCGCAAAGGTCGGATTTGAATTCTGGTCGAGGTGACGGCGTCAGGTCTGTGATGTGACGCCGTCGTGATCTTCTGACGCCGTCCTCATTTGTTTGATTTTCTGTTTCAGGTGAGCAGAAGAACAAAGAGAACTAGGGGACAGTCTTCTAGTGCCCAGGAAAATATCGCTGACACAATTGCTGAATGGGGAGTGTTTGCCGAGGAAGATTGCCAAGTTCGTTACAATGATTTGCTTCATCAAACTATTGACTCAGGGGCTGTTGTGGACTGGGGGTTTCTTGAGGAACATGATCTGGCTAGAGAGTTCACGAATAGTTTTAGGAGGGACAAGTTCACTGATCCCCAGTGGGAAAGGATGTTTAGGATGCGTGAACCCGTATATGGGGAGTTGGTGCGTGAATTTCACGCATCTTACACGTTGGATGTTAATTCATGTCGTGATAACATTGAGTTTCAGGAAGTCCGATTTAGGTTAGGAGGAGATTGGAGGGCTATGTCGGTACTTGAGTTTGGATGGAGGTTGGGGTTATATACAGCTGGGAATGCTGAGAGCGATGTTTTTAGGGCTAGCTTGGCAGCCGGACTTACCCATAAGGATGAAATGTTGTGTATTTAGTTCTGGAACACGATAGCTAACGGGGAGTACATTACTGGGGGTACTCTCGCATATCAAATCCGGGATCCACGGATTAGGCTAGTGCACCGTTGTCTCACATTCTCTATCACGGGGCGCCGGAACACTAATCATCGTGTCACTTTACCAGATCTATTCTATCTCTACTGCATGTTGGCTGAGGGTGTGCACTGTAACATCCCATTCTGGTTAGCCGACTACTTGAGGACTGCCAGTGGGATGAGGTTTGAGGATAAAGTGTATGGGGGTATGTTTATCACCCGGTTGGCTCGGTCCGTTGGCATTTTGGCAGGGGAGGCGCCCGCATACCTAAATGAGGTGTCACCAAGGGTCGTCAAAGCCAAGTCCTTAAAAGCTATGGAGGTCATCATGGATTATGGTAGGGGCTTTGCCTGGTTCCGTGCTCAGCCCGCCATTCAAGGTGGTGATGACGATGATGATGAGGAGCCACAAATGCCAGCACACCAGCAGGGGGTGAAGCAGGAGGCTCCACTGACGCCTACAGGCACATGTCTAGTGGAGATTGGCAGGCCTACCAGGGAGCATGGATGGGACGCATGGATGCATGGATGGCACAGCAAGACCAGAGGGCTAGCTGGACCTATGATCATACGGTCAGGCAGACGCAGCATCTGTCTATGCGTGATCAGCTTGACCCACATCTCCATATTGATCCTTACCCAGGGCGAGAGGAGGATTATCCACCCTACGGGTATTCAGGCCATCTTCCCCCTGGTTATGACTATCGTTATAGACCCCCTCCCCAGTGACTCATGTAGTTTGTATGGATTATTTATGAAACAATTTTTATTTGGGCATGTAATAATCTAGGACATCTTAACTGTGTGATGAACTTTGAACTATGTGGTGTTTATGTATATTTGAATGTGGTGTGATTTGTCTAAGCTTATGTGATTGGATTTTCTTTGTTAGAGTCATGTATCTTTTATTAATTGTTTATCCTCATGTTTAAATTTGTAAAAATGCTTTATTTTGTTTTTAACCTCGTCTTAATTGCATATAAAGGTATTTTACATAAGGGATAAGTGTAGGGAGGATTACACACGTTTTCAAAAGAAACGTAAACATGAGAATAACAATTAACTAAAAGATATATATGTTTGTTTGTTCGAGTCAAATGCTTGTATCGAGTCATAACGGATGTTTTTGCAGAAATTTTTCCAGATTCTAAAGATGTAAATTTTCCAGAATTTTTTCCAGAAAATCGCAGACCAGTTTTTGTCAGGATAACCTGACGGCATCAGGATTGCAACCTGACGACGTCAGGAAGGAGTAAAAACATCAGATTACTTTTTCTCGTTTTCTGAGCTACTTATAAATTTTTGGAATTTTCCAGGTCTTAATTTTCTTAGAAATTCTGTAAACATCCATTCCACAAGCATTATATCCTAGTTTAAATCGAGTCTTATATATATTATTACCGTCGATTTTACGCGAAGGTTTCGTTTGTTTTCTTCAAGTGTGCAGGTTTAGTTTGTCAAGAAGAAGTTACACAAGATTGGAAGGAGCTTTTCACGCAATAATTCATCTTGAAAAGGATTTAACCACCACTTTACACGGATCCTACCGAGCTAATCAGGGGAGTATTAGTTTCTTTCATTTTTAATTACCTTCCATTATCATAACTTTGATACTTTCGGGGAACATTGGGGACAATGTTCAGTTTAAGTGTAGGGAGGGAAAATAAAACGGGAACTTTGAAACTATGCTTATCCTTGACTATTTGCTTTGTCCAATTGTGATTGTGTAATAAACCATGAGAAAATGTCGGTTAGGGTAATTTTGGCACCAAATTTAAAATTTTTTCATGACATATAGGAGTGGGCCATTAGTCTTAACAAAAGCGTCTCATGGATAGGAAGTTGCATGACTAGCACAAAAACCCTTTACCACTTAAATTCCACCCAAAATGTGAGGATCACCCTTAGATTAGTAGGAATTAAAGCATTCATCTTCAATGCTTAGAGTGTGAACAGGTAGTATATTAGATTCTAGAACTTGTTTTGTGATGCATTTCGAGATCGCAAGTGAGGCTACACTTGTGTAGTTAGGAATAACTAAATGATAAGAGGCATTAGGATAAACCCTTGTTTGATACCCGTAATATAATTACTTATTCCACATCGGTTGAGTAATTCCCCCACACCCTTTGCGTTGTACTCATCTTTAGTACACGATACCCCTAGTTAACCCCTCAGAGCCTATCCTTTTCGCGGTTCTCGTGATGTTTCGGTTTTTCCGGAATATCAATGAAGAGCATTGTTTACACCCCACCCCTAAATATACACCCAAATCGCCTTAGCCTACCCTTTATGCACTCACTTTTAGTGCATTATTGTTATCAACCAAAACCCTTAGTTCAATTATCTGGTTGCTTGCATGAGTTGCTAAGTCGAGTCATATCCTTTGTATACAGTTTTGGGACGATTGGGATTCATGGGAAAAGTTAAAGTTTGTGAAATGACGGGAAGGGAACGTTAAATTCAAATTCCCTTTGCTTGCATAATAATGTACCCCAAGTGTTTTGATCTTTTCAATTCGGGTCAAATTAGTGTTAGAGTAATAAAAACTCAAGTGTAGGGATGTGCCTATAAATCCCTATCATTTTGATGTTACCGTAGAGGATGGTAGAGTAAAAGTGTATGAAAAAAAAATCGAAAAAAAAGAAAAAGAGAAAAAAAAAATATAGAGTACAAAAAAAAAAAAAAAAAAAAAAAAAAAAAAAAAAAAAAAAAAAACAAAAAAAAACATACGGGCTACCATCCTACATCTATCCTTTAAATTTACGTTTGTTTATTTCCGTTACCTAGAGTTTTAGAGTGTCGAGTCTTGGCTTAGCAACGCCATTCTTCGTATGCTTGTAACATATAGATTTTTGACTTGCCACCACTAAATAGCCTATCCCACCAAACCCTTATTTCCCTACCGTAAGCCTAACATTACAACCCTTTAAAAGACCTCTTTGATAGTCTTTCCTAGGTGCTTACGCCAAAGCGATGGAGATTTGATCTATTCTCAAGCCTATGGTAATCTATGTACTAGGACCGGTTAATGAGTGTTTATCTTCCATTTCCTATTTGTTATATTTCATATATACACCCGAGAGAGATGTGAGTATCCAAACACCCCATGTAAGGTGCTAGTATGTAATTTCCGTGCTTGTTATGACTTTTGCGGGGCTTATATGTGTTGTGGACCGTTTTGAATCAATGCTTCATGACCCCTAACTTAAAAATTAATTGGCTGAAAGCACATTTGCTTGAGGACAAGCAAATACCAAGTGTAGGGATATTTGATAAGGTTTTAAAAGGTACCATTTTGAGGGGTCGTTTTAGCCCTTATTTGATCACTTTTGTATCCGTTATTGCTTAATATCGTTCCTTTTCACTTTTTAGGTCTCTTGAAGGCAAAATGCTGGAATGACACTTATTTGGACGAAAAGGCGCGAATATACGAAGAAAATGGCCAAAGTCAAAATCGAGACACTCAAAGCTGCTGAAAATAGAAGGCGACGGCGTCACTGCTTAACTGCGACGCCGTCGTAGGATTTTGTGACGGGTCAGAAGACAAAACTCGTATTTTCAAGAGACGGCGTCGGGCTTTAAAGGAGTAGACCGTCGCAACTCAGACGGCCTAGATGTGACCCAGACGGCGTCAGAAGCTGAAGAGGACGGCGTCACAGGCATAAAGTGACGTCGTCGCAAGGTTAACGTGGCCAAGACGAAACCCTAATGACGGCGACATGACGGCGTCACGAAACATAAGGTGACGTCGTCGCATATGTAATCTTATATAAAGAATCCAAATTTTTCAGTTTTAGAGAGAGTCTTTTTGGAGTGAAAACCTAAAACCGAACCTAAGGTGTCTTGTACACTATTTTAGGGTTCTAAACCCTATTTTACATCAAGATAAGTATTTACTTCATCAATTCAATTATGTCTTTGATTATTTGTGTGTATGCTTGCATGTTCTCCATGTCCGGCTAATTTATTTGTGTGTTTGCTTAGGAAGTATGAAACTTAATTATTGAATATTGATTGGTTGTTTCTTATCTTAGTTGATTAATGATCTAGTAGTGCAATAGGTCATTCGTTGTGTACTTAATGCTTGATTCATCTTTGTGAACCTTAGAATATGATTACTTGAGTAGTCGTAGGCTAAACCATCCGAAGAGTGCCTTAGAGTAAGAGTTTATCATCCCTAGTGGGTTTTGTAGACGAGACCCTTTGGTAAGTTCAAAGAGTTAGGGAGAAACGCATACCCTACAACTTTAGACACACAACGCAACTAAGAATAAGGACGTGACAACTCAACCATCAATAGGAGATAATTAAGGAGTAGTAAAACCTAAGTAAACACATCTTTAAACTATCATACGAGTACACATAAATTAGACATAGACTCCCACAACCTTAGTTTAGATAATTAGATAATAGTAGAGTAATCGGTAGAAATACCAACCCCCCCCCCCCCCCCAAATCCAATACCCGAGATTCGTACATTTCAATTTAATAAAATATAAAAATACAAAAAATAATCTTCCTCAACCTCAACCTTAGCGTAGTAACTTCTCACTAGCATTCCTATTCCCCTAGAGAACGATATCAATACCCGTGGCTTACCCTAATTACTACACTACAATGATTAGGTTCACTGCCTAGGGTGTTATAAAACTTGCTCGAAGAAAAGGAAGTTTCCTTGACCCCGAACGACGCGTGTAACGTTATCAATGATCTTTTTCATACTTTAATCTGGGTAAGCCTCTTACAAGGTACTTTCTGGAAAGATCATTAATGGTGCCGAAATTCAAGTGAGTGAGACGACGGTGCCATAACCATGACTTTGTTTTCGAAGCCTTTGACAACAAGCAGATTGGAGAAGACTTCATCATGCCTTCGATAGAGATGGTGTATAGGTTTGAACCACGTGTTCCTCTTAAAAGTTCCACACCATCAAGTTCTCTAACGAAACAAGTATGTTTTATAAAAGCCACCTCTAGATCGGAATCACAGAATTGACCAACAGAAAACAGGTTATGACGAAGACCTTCAACATAATATACCCTGGAGATTACACTGTCACCAACAACATAATCTCCATAGCCCATAATTGCACCAAAATGGTCGTTCCCGAATCTAACAATCCCAATAAATTTACTCACGAAGTTCATGAGCCGTGAGCGGTCTCCAGTCATATGCTTGGAACAGCCTGAGTCCAAGTACCACAGAACGATTTGAACGACCTGCAGTTGAACACAGACAAGAATGGATAACTGGATAATTGGGATCCCCATGCAAGAATGGGTTCCACTTGGTTAGAAAACGAGATTGGAACATCCACATCAGAAACAGAATCAATAAAATCATTAAAGGTAGGTGTCGGGCTAGTAGAAACAGTAGATCTATTCAAAGTATGTTCACTTCTTAATGGTATAGTTTTACCAGTGGAAAACCATTTCCTAATGGGCATTGATCTAGATAATTTAGGGCACAACTCATTAAGATTGAATTTACGGCCAGTAGGTATCCAATGATAATCTACATTACTAAATTTTCTTCGTGTTGGTTTCCAATGTTTTCTAGCCCTCTTCCTCCTTGGTCTTCTGACCTTTTTATCCTGTTGACTAGAGTTAACCATTTTAACAGGAAATTTTGCAGTATTACTCATCTCATTCACAACACATTCATGATTAATACCAGACATCAAGCGTTCATTACATGTTTTGCAAATAGTAGCAGAATTCGAATTAATTACAGTACGCTTATAGCTAATTCTAGAATCAACATGATTCGTTTTATTCAAATCAAACTTAATGTTCCTAGGATGGTCTTCTACTCTCTTTCATTGATCACTCTTAGCTTGCGAGGTCCTATCTTGCTTTGTATTGCCTGGAGGCTTTGACCCGCTTGCTTTTGTACCAGTGATTACTTCTGTAGAGCGAATTATGGGAACATTAGTTGGTTTTGCTACTTTTTGCATTCCGGGTCTAGAAGTGTTGGGATCTGAAGTACTTATAGGCACATCAAAGCTCACATGCTTGACTTTTGGCATAGAATAAGGCATAGAATGGGCTGCATGCTTAGCACTAGGCATAGAACAAGGCATCACAATTTTATCTTTCTCACATAAGGATTTAGGGCATGTTGCTCTTAAACATTCTAACAGCTCCTGAGATCGTTTGGCATATAAGCAAGCATACCTAATTTCACTATCAAGTGGCTTATTTATGCGATCCTCTTTTACAATCTCACGGAGACATTCTAGACTATCCTTAAGGTTACAGAAATAGTTATGAAACACAAGTTCATTATTTCTAAGATGAGGAGGAATGTATTTAATAGTCACACTATATTTAGAATCTGCAGATGTGTTTGATGCAACATTTTTATTAAAGACAAGTGGCATTTTCCCCTTTACTTGACTCTTCAGATTCTCAATCTCCTTTTGTAACGAAGTTATTTTTTCATTGTTTTTGTCACGAGTGACTTTCATTGAATCGTATAACTCTTTGAAGTGTCGTTTGACCTTTTCATTTTCTTCTAGAAAACTCTCATTTTCTTGTTGTAATACGTTAATGATGTTTTGAAGATGAAAGTTTTGAGAAAATTGAGAATCTAAAGGATGAGGCATTTGGGAGCCAGTCACATTGTTCTTTTCACCCTTTAATTGTGAAATTTGGGTTTTTAACTTTCTGATGGTGTTACAGTGAGCTCGAATCTGTTCGTCACGTTTGTTTATTTCAAAAACTGCATTAAACTCTGGAACATCCGAGAATATCTTGATGTTTGAGGTTTTAACATTTTCTTTGAGATGTTGATATTTTAGTTGCAAATCAAAATGTTCAACTTCCAACTTAGAAAAGTGTTTTACCAAATTATCGTGATCATCCTGGTCAATTTTCTCATTTAGTTTTGAGTTTTTGTTTTCAAGCTCAATGACACGATCATGGGAAACTTTCAAAGCAACAAATAATTCATGAAATTGAGAAGCAGTAATAGAATACTTAGTAACAATATAAAACACATCTTGAGCCACACAACTCGAAATCAAGTTCTCATTTAAGATATGCAGATTCTTTCTTTCAATTTCATTATATTTGAGTTCATGTTCATAATTATTGACCTCTACTATCATTGCATCAAATTCTTTTTCCATTTCTTTAATCTCTGAGTCTATCCCCTTTTGAAGACTCTCAAATTGATTTTTTAATTGTTTAAAGAAAGGCATGACTTCAGTTAAATAACATTCTTTAGTTTGCTCAAAACCCCTCTCCCCTTCAGTTATCCCTGTAGGTGTGATTCTTTTCTTACATGTCTTCTCAAAATCAACGAATAGTTGATAAACAACATACAGGCTGATTAAGGTCTTGCTCTTAGTGGGAATAGTTCTAGGAACTAAATGCATTGGTGTATTCGGAGGATACACAGTAGCTGGAGGCATTTTCCTGAGGGGAGTGTGTGCTTCAACAAGTACATTTGCTCTTTGCTTATCCATGTCTTTTTTCCAAAAAACTTGTTCTGGGGTTAATTGAGTTTGAGGCTTAAACATGTTCAGGGAAATCCAACTTTCTTTAGTGTAATCATGGGGTTTGACCGTTATGTTTTGCTTTTTACAATGAGGATCTTTTAGCTTCTTATCCATTTTCTCCCTAGAGGTATCTTCTAATTTTCTATCCTCTTCCGTGCTTCCAATACATGATGGTGTTTGCCTAGGCTTGAGGATCTCATTACCATCATATACAATCGTATGGAAAGCTTTAGCCTTTTTACAGTACTCGGGATTTGGCTCCTCTACTAGGGGAATACTATGCTTATCGCTTAAGACTATGTGCTTAGTGATCATGTGAGCAGTCTGAATGGTATTCCCTTGTACGTACAACTTATTTTCAAGCATGTTTTTCAAAGTTTTTAGGTTGGAAAAATCAGTTAAAAGTTTTTATTCCTTAGCATTAAATTCCTATTTAAGCACTTTAATATTTTCTTGAAGTTCTTGCTTTTGCTTAACAATTTTGTTTAGTTTGTCTTTTAAGGAATCTAGCTCTTGTTTTAATATTTCTTCCTTAAAATTAATTTTTCTAATAATTGTACGCATTTGGTCATCCATTTCCTGCTCATGGGTAGCTAACTCAAACTTAGCACGTTGTTCATAAATGGCAACTTGTTCTTTATAGGCATTCAGTTCAGAGATAACAGAATCATCAGGGGAACATGCAGTGTATTCATCAAAAACATAGTCATCATTGACTGCAGAAGATGCATCACTTGGTACGATCTCACTTTCACTTTGTATCACATATTGATCATATGGGACAATATTACTATTACCCACATTATCTATATATGATTCATTAGTTTCATGTGATTGTACTTCGTTATGTATCTTTTGCTCATTAACTTCATCGTATAGTTTTAATACCTCTGAAATGATTGAATCTTTGGATGATCCAGCCTGTTGTGGTGATGAGACATTTGGAGAGACCATTGGTGAAATGCTAGCCATGAAGATTGTCTGGGCAGTAGGTTCATCATCGACATCAGAGTCAAATGCATCACAGTCAGCAACTTGAAAGGCATTTTGATGATTGTGACCTATTTCCTGAATTGGCTGCTCATCTACATCAGCATCATATGGTTTGGCATTTCCCTCAGCTAGAAACAACAACTCTTCTTCATTCAAAACTGCTCCATTGTCCTGAGCTTGCACCAGCAGCTTCTTGTCCCTAAAATACTCTGCATTTTGAGGGCATCTTGGAGATGTGCAGTTCCTTGCAATATGTCCTTCACCACCACAGTTGTAGCACTTGATTGGCTTTCCTTGTCCTTGATTTGTATTCCTTCCACGATTCTGATTAGCCACATACCCTCCACCTAGTCCACCTTTTCCTTGTTCATATTGTCTTCCTTGCACTGGTTGCACCATGATCTTACCATCTCTGACAATAGCATGATTGTGTAGATTGGATGCAGTTCTGATATCATTGTTAGTGTGTGGAGTGAGGTTCAGATTTTGCTTAACCATAAGAGCCAGCTGATTGATGAAATGTTCCATGATTGTGTTTGAGTCTGGAGGCTTATATGCTGGATCTGGAATGAGCTTGTGGTTACCGTTACCCGTTGGTATGATTTGAGAAGCTTTGGTGGTAATTCCTACATTTGTGTAGAATGATGTTGAGTCATTTGATGAGCTTGCCTCTCCATGATAAGATTTGAACTTTTCAAGAATCATTCGTTCAAACATAGCATGCTTTCTAAAGTAGGAAGGCATAAAATTGCTCATAGTTGGTGTGTCTTAATCCTTTGGTTAACTTGACTGAGGTGACAAATTTGTGCCATTCGAGATTCATGTTGTTCACAAACTTTGAGTTGAGCTGAATATTTGGCATGGTCACTTTGATATTCCTCATATCATTCACAAGTTTGTGGAACCTCACATAGTATTCAGTGACACTTTCTCCAGGGTTCATCTTAAAATTCTCAAAATCATCATACAATTGAGATTCCCTGTCTTCTTTGGTCAATTCAGAACCAGAGAGAAGCATCTTAACATTGTCCCAAACTGCCTTGGCTTCAGTGTTGTGATTGATTAACTTGTAGATGTCTTTTGGAAGACCCTGAAGTATAATGTTTGAAGCCCTGATATCATCATCGTATCTCTCTTTCTCCTTATCATTGAGCTCATCATACGTCTTTGGTCTGTCCAAACCTAAGATCACTGAACCATCCGCAGCAGTTTCAAGTATGTCTCTGGTAGTCTCAATATGATAAGGTCCTTCATCAATTGATTTGAGAATGTTAACCCCATTTTCCTTTCCCAAACAGTATAACCTAATTCGTTGAGCCCATGAGTCATAATCAGTTATGTCAAGCATAGGTAGACGAGTATCTGATCCAGCTGCTTGAACGTCCTCAGCTACAGAAGAGATGATTGTAGGCACGTTGGTAGACATGATTACAGATTTCACATGAGTTTATAACTCTATGATTAAACCGTAAAATGTAACAATCGGAAACAATAATTAACCAAGTCGCTTCAAACCTTGAAGACAAGTCGCTTAGCACCAAGTCGCTAGGTATACAAGTTGCTCAATGGATAAGTCGCTAGAGACACAAGTCGCTCTGAAGACAAATCGCTAGTAACAGGTTGCTAGGCACACAAGTTGCTAGAGTGACAACTCGCTAGAAGAAAAAGTCGTTAGTGACACAAGTCGCTATGAAGACAAATCGCTAGACACAGAAGTTGCTATAGTAACAACTCGCTAGATGAACAAGTCGCTAGGGACAACTCGCTAGACAAAACAATACGACCACTACTTTGTCCTTTTTGTCGTTTTGTCTCAAGAGACAAATCACTTAGTGCACAAGTCGCTTCACACAACACAGACAAGTCGCTGAAAACATAGAGACAAGTCGCTACGAAGAAATCAAATTCGATACACAAGTCGCTAGTATGAAATATTCAAAAACACCACTTTTCAACCCAAAAACAACCCAACCACACTGATTCAAGCCTTCCAAATCAAAACCTAAGCACTTATAATGATTCTAAACACAAAAGTACAATCAAAGTCCAAACTTAACACTAGAAATGGTCCAAATGATGCAAATACCACTAAACTTTTTAAAACCCAAAAACCATATAAAACCACTAGAAATCCAAGAACATGTAAGAGAGATGATCAAACCATGGCTCTTGATACCATTTGTAACATATTGGATTTCACAAACAAATCAAAACATGGTTCTATGGGGCGTACACCTTAAGGTTTTTAGAGAGAGAAAGTTTAGAGTTATAGGGAACTTAGAGAGAGAAAGAAAAATCTTATTATGAGCTCCAACCCTCTACCTTGGGAGGTAGAGGGTATTTATAGTTCATACACAAAACGCCTCCTACGGGCTGTGTATCAGGCATCCAGTAGGTAAAGACCCGTTCGTCCTCCACGGTGTTACTTAACTAAATACTAACTAACATTAAATAACTACGACTACGAGCTTTCTAACGATTGCATATACTTGAGGTGACCGACACTTTAACAACTGGATTTTCTAAATCCTAACCCGACTTGACCCGACCCTATTTGACCCGAACCCGACTAACCCAAGTTCAAGTAAGGTCGGGTTCGGGTATGTTATTTTTAGCCTCGACCCGACTTTGACCCGACCTGATTGACCCGAACCTGACCCGATTAACACCCTTACTCTTCACCCCATCACAAAAACACGTACTCAAATACCAGCGACCCTCAAAAAAGCATGTAAATACCACGTGTATACTAGAACAACAAACCAATAACTAGTAGCAAACAACCAAGATGCCCACTATTGCAGCAAACCTTAACAGGTTTCTACAACGTGCAACAACAACCCACAACCGAAAGTAATAACAGTAAGAAATTCAGTTATGGTTTAAGAATCAGTAGTATATCAACAATCGTGCACACAAAGAATCAAGAACAATCAAAGAGCAGTAAATAATAAACATGTCATATAAACGATTTTTAACAAACCCTCAAACCGAGCAAAACCCTAACCAATCAATTTCTTGAAAACGATCAGGATAAATACGATTTAGGGCAGTTGTCATTGATTATAAGCAGTTAAGAACACAACATTTTGATGATTTTGGAAGAACGATTGAAGGAATGAGTTCGATTAGGGTTTCAAAAATTCTTTAAACATCGCCAAAAGTAGGGAGAATTTTCTATGAGACCCATACTACAACAATACAACTCCTTTTGTTTATAAAACTCTTTCTAAGAATACTTTCTTATTTGCTTCGATACTAAATAAGAAATGTATACCTATAACGTAGAGTTTAGGATTATTTATTTATTTATTTTTATTATTTTTAATGACAAGCAGAAATAAACAAATAAAAACATACTTAGTTTCGAGCAATGGGCATGCATCACACATCCATCCATGCATATATAGCTGCTATTAGCTAGTTTGAAGTTTGTTTATTGTAATGTATGCTTTACCTATAAACGCTATAGATCATTATAGCACCGAACAAGTGACGAAGCCATAATTCTATGATAAGGCTTGTTGAGGTGTTAATTAAGCACCAAACTGTCATTCTATTAGCTCCGTTCTGCGTCGAACTATATAATCTTAGAGGGTGTACGAGAGTGTAGATGTTCGAATCAAGTTGAATTTTAGTAGGGCTCGAATTAACCCAACAATAGTATGTTCATCTCGAGCTCGGCTCGTGAAAGTTTGAATGCGGCTCGAGCTTTCTTCGAAAAGCTCAAGTTATTTGTAATGATTTGTTAATTGAACCAACTAAAATTAAAATATAAGATAAGATTCGGCTCAAGCTCGGCTTAAAAAGCTTGATACATTCATAACCAACTATTTGCACTTAATGTATATACACATGAATCTTTAGAATATGTACATATTATATATAAAAACTGGGTATGTCACTTAGAAGGTCGAATAGCTCGACGATAACTCAAGTTCTGAGTTTATATAACCTCGACCTCAATTCGTTAAATATTTTGAGCTCATTTTTTGAGCTCAAGCTTGAATCTCGATAAAGCTCTAATCAAACGAGCTCAATTCGGGTTCGAACTTGAGTTACTCGACAAAAGCTCAATTAGTTTAATCGCTATCTACAAATAAACATTTGTAAAGAGTTATTTTGTGAGAATTCACAAGCAACTTGATAATGAATACAATACGCTTTTATCTTTGCAACATCTCTATCACATTGGCAAAAGGGCACCCTATCCCTAGACCCGCCAAACTTCTTGAAATCTGTTAAAAACTAGTGACAATTCCGAGATGCGCTACTGTTTTAGATAGATTTTCTTTAACTTAAGGCTGCCCATTAAGGAGCCTTAATCCTCCTTATTTTCTCTGCCACGTTAGCTTTCTCTCTTCAGCGATCTTCAAGCGATTAGGTGCTCCAGTAAGGGCGACCAAGTTTATATATATATATATATATATATATATATATATATATATATATATATATATATTTTATAAAAAAAACATTTTTAACACAAAATAAAATTTCATTAATAATTAAAACGTTACATAAATAAAAACGATACGAAATACATAAACAATAATATATTAAATATAAAAACGATACGAAATACATAAATCATAAATCTAATCTGAATGCTCCCCGCATGCAGAGTCATACGAGGGAGTACGAGAACCGGCAAATCCCTCGAAGCGAGCCAAATCTTCCTCGTCTACACCATCGTTTTTGTTCTCCCGATAGCTCCAATTGATTTTGGTGCTGACGTTGTTCGTTATCTTCTGAACACACCGCCACAACTTGTCAGCAACCTCGCGATCTTTGTGGGCTTGATCTTTCAAAAATTTGTCGATCACAGCTTTTCGTTCAGGAGTAATGTCGTTACAACTCTTGTAGTTTTCTCTCATTTGATCCTTCTCCGCCTTCGCCTGGTCAAACAATTCGATGACGCTTATAATAGCGTTTTTTCGAGCCTCATTGTCGTTATTGCATTGATTTTGAACGTACACTTGCATATCTTCAACGGAATGGGGGAGACGGCAAGCCATATTAAATCTTGTGTTGAGAAGTATTTTAAGTTTGAATTGTGTGAAATAAATTTGTGGATTGAAGTGTGTTTGTATTGTGTATTTATAAAGGTATTTATTATTTTTTTTTAAACCGTTGCATTAAAACGGTTAGTTTTTTATATGAAAACATTTGAAATAGTCGATCGTACCTGCAACCGAGTTGTGTGAAAAACAATGGACGATCGATTCGCCACATCAAGGACGATCGATCCTTCACTCGATCGAGGCACCCACGATCGACTAACGATTCCTCTGCTGCATTCAGCCTAAAAAGGGTTCTCTCAATATGCACGAAGAAAGCCATCTGAATTAAAATTGAAATACAGGAACTTTCCTAAATGCCATTGAAAAGACATAACAGACAAGTGAATAAACTTCAATAAGTGTGAGCTACCAAACATAGAGCTACGGATCGACTTTATCTACTAGATGACAATCTTTATAGATGGAAGAAATGTCCAGGGTCAATATGGAATCTAAATATTAGGGCTGGTAATGAATCGGACAAACATTTAATTTTAATTGGACAAAAATAAACAGATACGAACGTTTAAACGGACAAAATTTCTTTATTATGTTCATTTATTAAAAAAATGAATTATTCATGTTCGTTCATTAAGACACTAACGAACGCTAAACGAACATAAATGATTAAACAGAAATGAACATAGACAAACAAACATAAACTTTATTAAATTATGCACAATATATTGTTTTATATGCATTGTTTAGATTAAAAAAACTAACTTTAAAATTATACAATTCAAATATATGATTTACGAATATAAATAAATAAATAAACATAAACGAACGCATAAACAAACGTTCACGAACATAAAAAAACGAACGCGACTTTTGTTCATGTTCGTTCATTTAACTAAATAAACGTAAAATATTATTCATGTTCATTCATTTAATAAATTGAGGGAGATCCTCTTAAGTTGGAAGCACAACTTGACTCAAGTTAGGGACTTATGAGCCATTGGATTTAATCCAGTGGCTCAAATCAAAATAAGTTCTTTTGATTTGAGCCATTGGATTAAATCCAATGGCTCACAATCGTCTAACTTGAGTCAAGTTGTGTTATACAACTCTGTGCTCCACTACGGGATGAGAGCAAATATCGTTTTTGGAATCGAAAAGTAACTACAAAGATTATTTATGTATTTTTGTTGCACAAAAGTTCATTAGTTTAACTTAGTTGTAATCGTTTGGAGTTGATGTAAGGTAGTAATGTGTTTTGTGTATTCATTAATTATCAAATATATATATATATATATATATATATATATATATATATATATATATATATATATATATATATATATATATATAATGTACAAACCCTAACAAATAATATTTGGGCCTTAGCCCATACAAACTATACTTGGGCTCTATAAAACATACGACTAACACACCCTCACAGTTTGAGCGGAAGACATCGGACACTCAAACTGAAACGAAACTCCTCGAATAAAGCTGAAGGTAAGCATTTGGTAAAAATATCTGCATACTAATAACGTGAGGGAACATGAAGAACTTGAACTTGACCAGTAGCAACCAAATCTCGAACAAAGTGATTATCAATCTCTATATGCTTCGTACGTTGATGCTGAACCAGATTAGAAGATAGATATACAACACTGACATTATCATAATAAACAAGCGTAGTGGAAGATAAAGGAATATGCAGCTCTCGCAGCAAATTCCTCAACCAACAGGTCTCAGCAACAGTATTTGCAACACCACGATACTCTGCCTCTGCACTAGAATAAGAAAGCTTCGGTTGACGTTTAGAGGACCACAAGAGTAAGTTGTTGCCCAAAATATACAATAGCCATAAATCGACCTCCGAGTGGTAGCGCAACCAACCCAATCAACATCCAAATAAGCAACCAATGAGGATGTCGAAGATGAAAATAACTATAACCCATAGTCTAAAGTACCCCGAACATACCTCAAAATCTTTAAGAGCCGAGAAATGAGGCTCCTTTGGATCACGCATATAAAGACAAAGCTGCTGCACTGCATAAGGAAATATCAGGGCGAGTAAAAGTGAGATACTGAAGAGAACCCGCAAGACTCTTATATAATGTTGGATCAGAAACCGGATCACCATCATCACTCAGTTTAGACTCAGTATCAACAGGAGTCCGACAGAATTTACAACCATGGTTCTAAAAGGCGCGCAATGGCCCCGCAAATGTGCGAGGCTTTGTCATGCCGCCACGCTACGCCTTATGCCGCCACGCCACGCCTTATGCCATGTCTTTTTGTAAACCCGATATATATGAAATATGATCAAAATATATAAATATTTTCGTATTTTATGTCGCCTTATGTCATGCTTTACAAACGTAAAGGCTTCGCCTTGGACGCTAAGGCGTGAGGCTTGGTCATGCAGTCACGCCACGCCTATTTATAACCTTGGTTACAACCAATCATATGAGCCCTCTCAAGAATCTCAATAGCATACTTACATTGAGATAAAAACATCCTTGAAGAATCACGCGTAACAGAGATACCTACAAAGAAATTAAGAGAACCAAAATCCATTATAAAAAACTCCTGATGTAAAGAAGCAATAATCCGCTGTAATAAAATCTCAGATGAAGCAGTGTATTCATTAATCACCGAATCAAACATATATAATGTACAAGCCCTAATGATGGACGCGGTAAGGTGATTCGATCGATTAGGACGATCGATCACCTGTCGATCACATTACTGGGGCAAATCGATCGAGCAAGATTTTATACCCATCTCGGTCGTGGTAGCGATCGATATGTGTGTATCATTTAATATGCAAAAAATGTGGGTGGGGAGAATTAAAAAATCCTACCGTTGCAAATATATGACCAAACAAATTTTTTTTCCTACCGTTGAAAATATATGACCGTTTGTCGGTTTAAAAAAAAATCTACTAAACTACCCTATAAATACACAACATATTTACACACTAAATTCACAAATCTCACAATCCTCTCTATCAAAAATCTCATAATCATCTCTATCAAAACGTCTAAGAAAACACCACAACAAAAAGGCCAAAAATCCCGATTGGCAGAAAACGTCCCGCATATTTTAACACCGGATCCAAATTTTCGGTTAACCGGTGTCTCACCAAGCATCAATTTTCGACCCGCTTCTTTCGATTATCAATCCCAACAAGCTCCACAACAACAAACTAACAATCCATTTTTTATAAATCATCCTATAAATCGTCCATTTGTTCCACCGTATCAAAAACATCCAACAACAAAAACAAAGCCACTCTCGTCGAAGCCAACAATCTATGTATGGCTCACCCGAATCGGTGTATCGTCCAACAATGGATTCATCAACGTCTTCATATTCAAATTATCAACAATATTCTCCGGTTAACCGTATCAATCTTGATGCTTTTGATTTCGAAGAACAATTATACACCAATCCTGATTTTTATGTCGGAACCGGTTCGGGTTATTCGAATCAAGAGTATCACGGTTCGGGTCAAGGTTCGGCTCATGGATCGTATCACGATTCAGTTAACATTTATGACGAGAAGACTATTTCGGAAGAGACGTCACCGGTCAAACCGAAGAAACGAGCTACAAAGGTGAAGAAGAAGGTTGTCGAGAAAGAATCCAAGAATGATTCGTCTCTTTGGACAAAAGAATAAGAGATCGCGTTGTGCAATGCTTGGTGTGATGTATCCGAGTAGTATAACGGGAAACAACCAAAATGCTAAGGGATTTTGGAAGAAAGTCATTGCTTACTTTGAGAAGGAGGTTGGTGCAGAAAGAACGTACAACTCTATCATTACCAAGTGGAAAAATAGGATTCGTCCTAGAGTTGGTAACTTTTGTGCCATTTACAACAATGCTTACAAGAATTACGAAAGCGGTGAGAATGACCTCACTGTTTTATAGACGAGTGTGTGATGAATACCAAGTAGTGTGTAATCATGCGTTTGTATTGGAGCATTGTTGGGAACTTTTGAGGGACCATTCGGTTTGGAAGGATAATGAGATGCCGGTTTTTTTAAGCCAAGATGAGAGTCGGAAAAAAGCAAGGACTTCAACCGACTCGGATGTGCACTCGGATGTGCCTGTGCCTATGCCTGAGCGACCAATTGGTCGTGATACCGCTAAGAAGAATAAACAGAAATCATTGGAGTGTTCCAAAGCTAGCTACATGGAAGGTGTTGCCGAGAAATGGAAAAGCATTAAATCCAAGACATTCGGACAGAAGAAGGAGCTAGCAGACGGATACTATAATTTGAAGAAGAAAGAGCTGGATTAAAGGCAAAAGGAGTTAGAGCTGGAGCAAAAGAAATCAGAAAGGGAAGACAAAATATTGGCACTAGAACAAGAAAAACTTGCATTTGAGCGACAAAAGAAATATGATAAAGACATCATATTCTATTGCACGCCAATCGACCCATCTTTGCCCGCACTACAACAACAAAAAATGCAGGAAATCAAAGACTCGATCAAGGCACGCCACAACCTAGATTTTTAATAAGTGTTGTAATGTTTTAATAAGTTTCATAATGTTTTTATTTTATTAGAATTATTATGTAACATTTTAATTATTAATGAAATTTTATTTTGTGTTAAAAATGTTTTTTGTTTTTTTTTTTTTAAAGAAAAAAGTTGATCATGGTTGCCCTTACTGGGCACCCAATCGTCTGAAGGTCACTGGAGAGAGAAAATTGACGTGACAATGAAAATGAAAGGGATTGAAGCCTCTTACTGGAGGCAGCCTAACAAATAATACTCGGGTCTTAGCGCATACAAACTATACTCAGGCGCTATCAACCATACGACTAACAGTTGTGGGGTTAATTTTTCAACTTTTTTTTAGATTATGGGTATGTTTGGCAAAACTAGCTGTAAGTTGTATGCTGTAAGCTGTAAACTGCAAAACTGTTAACATGAGCTACAAACTGTATCTTTTTTTTAATAAAAGTGTTTGGTAAATTAGCTGTTAAATATAATTATAAGATGTAAAATGACATAAAAGGACAAATCTATAATTGTAAACAAATGTTTGGAGGGTATATTAGTAATTTAAAGTTTTAACAGCTCATAGACATTTAAAAAGCTTCATGAATCAGCTTTTCATTTTGGAGCTATTTGTTTGAAATAAAAGATTGTAGGTAATGCATCCAAACGAAGCTACTTAGTTTATAGGAGATTATTTTGTAACAAAAAGCTCTTGCCAAACAGGCCCTATTTTACAGTATGAGTAGAGTGGAGGGAAATATATGTAATTTTCATTACACAAATAGTTAATATATTTAACTTACAAACTGTTTTTGTAATCACAGGTAAACGGCAAAAACTTTTTTGCAATTCTTCTTTGACTGTTTTTGCAACGTAAGTAAACCGAAAGAACTAATTTTGCCTTTTTCTTCGCAATATTTAGGGTGCGTTTAGTTGGAGAACAAATTCTTTTATTTTCTATCTCTAGTTTTGTAAAAATTTGGAAGGAGAATTAATCTCCACAAAACACTTGAAAATATAGAAAACGCGTTTAGTTGATGTTTCTATTTTCTGTTTTGAAGAAAGGAATGGAGGGTTGAGGGTTACAAAGGAAAACAACTAAAATTTGTTTTGTAATTTTCCTTGTTAAGTTAGAAAATAGGCGATCTCTGTTTTCCTTGTTTTCCACAAAACATTTTGTGGAAGAAACAAGGGTGTTTTCCCTCAACTAAACGCAACCTTATTATTTTACTCCAATAAATTGTTTATATTTGAAATAGTTGATAATGCTAGCTGTATTGGCTATATATGAGACCTAATGCATGGTCTTGAAGATGATGAAGGAAAGAGAAGCCTACATCTCTACAACTTAACCCATTGGCTAAACTCATTTGAAGTATATGCAATTCTTGCCATTTACTGGCCATTTCAATTCATATTTTATGGCATTGGTATTTTATGTTTCTTTTATCAGATTTCATGTCATTGGTTAACCATGCAACAAGGCCACTATCTTGCCTTCCGAGTCAAATCTCAGTTTTATTAGTTAAATATATAAGGAGTATATGAGATTTCACTATTTTAGTCTAGTCAGTTGTGGTGCATTTTAGTTTTGTTGATTTTATGCTAATTCTGTGTGAGTATTTTCATTTTAGTAAAGTTTTGACCATTTGAAAATATGGAGTATATATTTCCTGATATATATAAAATAAATTAATTTAAAAGGCCTCATATGCATGGTTTCTAGCTAGTACTTATTATATGGATTTAACAATTGGCTTATTTGATCTTTGATGGAAAAAATAAGTGTATTTTTGCAATTGGGTGTGGTTCACCATTCCAGAAATGTGTTAATTATTGTATCATTATTTTGCGCATGTTCTGTAAGACAATTGCGATTAATAGTTTGTCAAGAAAGAAATTTTACTATTGCGTAGCAGTGCTTTTCTGGTATTCAAAATGTAGATGTTACTACGAATATACAGAGGAGTTAATTAATACATGTTTTGATTTCTTTACTATTCTCTCATTTAACACTTGTCTACATCTCTAGTTTCTTCAATGTGGTCCATGGACATAGATGTTACATTTCAGATGACTTGTAATTAATGTTGAATAACGTATAAGCTTAGAAATAAGCTTTGTAAGAGTATACTCAGTGAATAAGTAAGTTGATGATTGTGACGCATCATAAATTCACATTTAATTTTCAAAAGAAATAGTATTATCGAATACTATAATTAATTGAAAAAGCTTTTTGACTAGCTTTTTTCAACACATAAACATGTAATTTAACGAAAATGATACGTACAACTAAAATGTATTTCTACGTATATATGACTAACGACATGATTTATACATGTGTCAAAATCAAAAATGAAAATTAAAAGAAAAAAGTATATATGTTATGTGCAATGATAAATTAGTTAGACATGTAATTCTTTTCTTATCAAAACGCCAAAAGGCTACAAATTCCAAAAGGCCACGAGGAGGAGCCCGAAGGAACATATAAGACATAACTTGTGCACCGAAGGAAGATTTGTCTCGTGTTCCAGTTTGAGTGAAATTTCATGATGTTTTAATTGTTGCGTATTTTTCTGATGGTTTGAGCTCTATTGCCTCTAAAATTTGGTAATCCTATGCTCATTGATTCATATACTAATGAGATGTGCTTGGAATCATGGGGTAGAAGTATTATGAATGGGATCCTCCTCAATGTAATTTCTTATACGAAACACACCATTCATGTTGAATATGAATGGGATCCTCCTCGATGTAGTAAATGTTTGGTATATGGTCATCTTCTTGAGGAATGTTCCAAAGCTCCTTCTAACGTGTTCCAAACTCTTCGGGAGCTAATAAGGGGGTGTCGAATGAAGGGTTTACTACTGTCAAGCAAAAGGGCTTTCAGCATAAGCTGGTGTTTGGAGTTGCAAAGAATATGGAATTTCGGCCGGTTGCTTATAAGAATTCAAAGAATTCGCTTTCTAGTACTAATGAGGCATCTAAACAACCAAGTGAGGTTGCTGAAGTGATTACCACGGCTGATGCTTTTGATGCCCCTGGTGATTTGGATGAGGATCCTGTTGTAAGTAAACAGGCAAGTGTTACCATTGATGCATTTGACGGTCCAAGTAATACTCCTCTTGTTGAAAAGATTAATAAGCCTAAAAGTCAAATTGTTGAGGGGAAGCTTGTGCTTCTGGGTGATGATGGGAAGTTGCTTCCTATGCAAAAGGAGGCTAATCGTAAACCTGTTATGGTTAATAAGGGAAAAAAGATAGGTAATCCGTTTTCTAAGGCTGGACGCAGTAATAGGAGGCGACCGACTTACTCGATCGAGTGAGTGCCGATCGTCCTCCTGTGGCTAATCGATCGAGTGAAGTTTTGAAACCAACATGGTCGTGTAGACGATCGACACTCAAAGTTCACTTTTTCGAATATATCTGTTGCATGCATAACGGTTATAAAAAAATATAATATATATTTGAACCTTTATAAATACACAACACAAACACACTTCAATCCACAAATCTCATTTCACACAATTCAACCTCAAACTACTTCGACTGCTAGCTTTGTTGGGGAATCTCTGCTAGACCAGGAAGATTTGGCTAGCATCGAGGAATTTGCCGGTTATCGGACTCCTTCGTATGATTCTGCATGCGGGGAGCATTCAGATTAGGATTTATGATTTATGATTTCGTATCGTTTTAATATTTAATATGTTATTGTTTTTATTTAGTATTGTAACATTTTAATTATTAATGATTTTTTTTTTTTAAATTGATCATGGTCGGCCTTACTGGGGCGCCCAGTCGACTGAAGGTCATTGGAGAGAGAAAGCTGACGTGACAGGAAAAATGGGAGTGATTGAGTGCCCTTACTGGGGCTGGGAATGTGATTCTTTCGGATAACGATAATGATGATGAAGTTGAAGATGTTTATGATGAGACTTCTCATTTTATGGCGAGTGGAGGTTCGTATAATGCTAGATTACGTGAGGATAAAGATTTTGATCTATATGACACTTATGGCCTTCAAGGTTTAAATCCAGAAAAACTCGCGTTTTGTGACTCAATGGATATAAATCTTCATGGTCCTAAGCATTGGTTTGTCTTTCTTATGCTAGCTCAGGTCCTAAGCACTGTAGGTATGTTTGATTTGCCTTTTTGGGCTGAGGTGTGGGATTCACCCACACCCGTTGTTCTATAATTGTTTTTTTGGAGTAATAATATATTGCCGGAGGTAACCCTTTTACCCAAAAACTTGTGCACCGACGAGAATATATCGTGTTTATTCTTCTCTAACTCATCTGATGTAGCATGTAGAATTTTATTTCGGGACTTCCAAAAAGACCAATAGATAACATGACATACACCAAATAGAGCTTTCGCATCTCCTCTATTGTTGAAAGTCAAATTGAATTTGCTTGAAACAAAGTTGTCTAAAGAGAGATCAGGTGGTGGTAGGATGTTTCACCGGCTTCAAATCTTCAACAATATAGTCTTGATAAATCCAAAGATCATTAAAAAAGACAACGTGTTTACTGAATACTGATGACTTTTTATATCAAACTTGCGCGACTTGATAAACGATTTAAAAACATTGTCATAAAAAAATACTAACCTTTTCCGGCACCCAAGAGTTCTGTTTGAGACTAGCCCTTAAGTTTGATTTAGCCAACAATTTGAGTTGGATTAAATCGAGAGACTTTTTTTTTTCAATTTTTTTACGCTTTGGGCAATATGGGTGACATGAAGGATGCTACGGGTGTGGCCTATTTTAGTTCCATCAACAAAAAGGAGGGATTAATTAGAAAGAATATGGCCAATGCCTTATCGTGTAGAGGATATTAACAAGGATACACGAGTGACTGTGAAATCGGGTTCTATGCCTATTACTTCCCTAGATGTGCAAGATGATCATTCGGAAAGTGAGGTTAACGAGTATGATAATAAGACTGCTCAGTTTATTACTTCTTCATATAAGCCACATGGTGACGAAACCAATGACCTGATTCTACGAGAGCTTGATGAGTATGACTTGTATGGCGGATATGAAGATGTGGTATCCGGCTTAACGGAAGAACAACTTACATTTATGATGCTTTCGATATCACTCTTCGAGGGCAGGTTAGATGCTAGGTTATATTTGGTATCGTCGTGAGTCAAATGTAATTTAGTTAGTGGTTGTCTCCTTATAGCAGTTCATAAGCGTAGTTTGTCATTTTTATGATAGGTTAAGTTTGTAGCACAAATGATGCTTTTTTTCGTATATGTAACGGGTTAAGATGTGGGATTTCACCTACATCCTATGTACTTAAACGTTTTTTTGGAGTAATACATTTACCAGGGAAACCGTTTACAAAAAAAACGAAAGACTGTTTACTGTGGCCTATATTTTCATGTTTCTCATACGAAAAAACAATTGTCATGTTTACTTGGTTAATCGGTCTAGGTTTGTAATCAAGCTAAACCGAGCTTGAGCTTGACATGGCTTGAGTTAGGATCGAAAATCATAAGGTGGGATCGAGCTCGGCTCGATAGTTCAACGAGCTTTAATCATCCAAGCTTGAGCTCGACTCGAGTAATAATTGAATAAGGCTCGACCTTGGCTCGAAAAGCTCGATTTTCTACATAAATATCGTATTTGACAGCCAAACTCATCAATAACGTTAAGAAAATGCGCAATGAACTCAAGAGCAAATAACTTATATAAAACGTTCGGGATCATTAGAGTTAAAAAAATCCTTCTATGATACATATTTAGTTATTATATCAATATTCATATTAGCATTTTGGTTGTTTATATAAATATGTATGATAAAAATATTTGTGTACATAAAGGCTCGAAAAGCTCGATAAAAGCTCGAGATGGGGTTATAGAAAGCTCGAGATGGGCTCGTTATGTGTTTCGAGCTAATTGCTTGATAAAAGTTTGGCTTATTTGCGGCCCTAAATCGGTCATTGTGATACCTTCATACACGACATAACATGTCATAAGATGAGATTAATGGAGAACACATTAAAACATGGATGTCAATCATTGATCGTTGATTAAGACACCACCATTTTGGAAGTAAAAAGTTCAATAATTTTCCCAAAAATATGGCACAAAGTGCCTAGTGATTGAGAGAACACACTAGGGTATTACAATTCTGTATATATAGCTAGTGTGTGTGTTAAAATACTTATAATAAGACATGTAGAATGAAACCTGGCTTTGAGGAAACAAACATGGCAACAACATTCAACAACTCCCAAAACCTTAATGAAAAAGAGTGCTTTAATATTTTAGAGTGCTTTTTTCTCTCTAACATTTGACATGAGTGATTAATCAATGGTTTAAGCTTAATTGGCCAAGATTATATGCCACCATCTTAATTAATGTTGGCATAAATTTTGCTAATTTTGAGGAACCCTAAATTTCTTCAAGAGTTAGTCTTGGAGTTTAAAGCCCTACATCACTTTTCCATTATTAACAATTGTCTAATGGGAACATTAACAAAGTTTTAAAATGTTAGTTAGCACTTACAGCAGCAGCACATAGAGTTATGATCTTTTGTGTTAAACATAACTCTTGTGCACATTGGTTATATGTTCTTTGCTTTTGTACATGTATAACAAGCAACTTTGAACATGTATTATGTGATGAAAACCTCACATATGGTGATTATAAATCTTATAATCATGTATCACTTTTGCTCATTCGTTACTTAAGTCTAAAACTAGTTTGTAATAACTTGGTATGGTAATGAAATGGACGGTAAAAAGGTTAAAGGTGGTAAGTCACGTGAGGTCCTGGGTGATATCTGAAATGTAAGTCACGTGCAAGGGATCCAAAGAGCTGAATGGTGCTGCTGAGTGCTGACTATTCATTCATCTATCCAATTTGTCCCCACAAAATATTAAACCATCTTTTAATTTCTTGGACTGACCAAATATTCCTACCATTCCATGTTCTTCAACTTGTTTTTAGTGTTGGTTTTATTTACTCTATATCTAGAAAGTTAAAAAAAAGAGTTACATTTCTTACTAGAATTGTAGTTAGTATTGAACAAAGTTATTAAAGCGCTTGTGATATATGTTGTGTGAGAAGTTCATTAACCAAATGATTATGGCCGGGTTTAAGTCTTATTTAGTACGTGTGAGATAGATTGTGTTGTATATTTTCTAAGATAAATAGTTATCGTTTTAAAAAAAGTATAGAACAAAGTTATCAACATGGTTAAAACAAAGTTAGCAATGTGGTTAAATCGTTAGCTAGTTCATGTGGTTAAAACTTACATACGACGATAACCTTAGTTGTTTAGTCGACCGTCAAAACTTCTCTTTACATACACTAACTCGATTCTACTGCACACATGCATCTATAATTCAATCTAAAATTATACCAAAGATGTGTGATCAACCATATTAATTATTGTTGCATCAATCTTTATGTTAGCCATCAATATTCAAACTTAGTGTGTATATGTATAATTCAAAAGCTGTAGCATATGATGAGTAGTGGTCAAAGATGCAGAAAGTCGCAAGATCGCACGAGGACTAGCGGTGATGAACTTATATTATAAAGAGAAAAGGGACAACTAAATGTTACTTAATTACATAACAATCATATACCTCATATTTTAATAAGCATGGTACTTAACATATGGCCTTTATTGATAAAAATATATCATTATTATTATTATTATTATTTTGTTATTTTTTTTTCATGCGAGAAGAATAAGCATTTTTACTTACGTAGTGTTTAGTATATTGTAATCAAACTAAAAATATAAAAAGATTATTACGATAGAAGAGAAATTTTCAAATGCTTACTCTTATTTTGGTGATTACCAAGGGACAAATCCCCACCATTCATCTAGTTTAATCTAATGGTGGGGATAAACCTAAGATTTAATATGGAAACCTAAGTCTATGTTTTTTTATACTTTTTCTTTGTCTTTTTGTTACTATTATTTATTAACTTTTTTTTTTTTGTTTTTTTTTTTTGTTTTTGGAATTCACGCCTACTATTTTCAATTTTTTTTTTTCTTTTTTGTGGAGTTGACGTTTTTTTCTTTTTTTTTTTGGAATTCAAGTTACTATTAAAAATTCATGTCCTCTTTTTTTTTTTTTTTTTTGGAATTGACGTTTTTTTTAGTTCACCTTTTTTTCACTATTTTTTTTATATTTTAAATTCACGTTTTTTTTATTCAAGTTATTATTTTTTTTTCCGGCTTTCATACGTTTTCATCTGTATTCATATTTTTTCGTTCGTTTTTATACGTTTTCGTACGTTTACATCCGTTTTCTGACGTTTTCGTCCGTTTTCATACGTTTTCGTTCGTTTTCATACATTTTCGTCCGTTTTCTTTCGTTTTCGTCCATTTTTCATACGTTTTTAGACGTGCTTTTACGCTTTCATACGTTTTCGTCTGTTTTCGTCCGTTTTCTTACGTTTTTGTCCTTTTTTTTAATGTTTTCATGTATTTTCGTCCGTTTTTTAGACGTTTTTGTCTATATTTTACGTTTTCACGTATTTTCGTCCGTTTTTATACGTTTTCGTCCATTTTCAGACGTTTTCATACGTTGTCATCCGTTTTTTACGTTTTCATCCATTTTTAGACGTTTTCGTCCGTTTTCAGACGTTTTCATCCCTTTTTTTCGTCCGTTTTCATACGTTTTCTTCCGTTTTTATTCGTTTTTGTCTATTTTTATACGTTTTGTTCGTTTTCAGACGTTTTTGTCCGTTTTCATACGTTTTTCATTTGATTTTATACGTTTTTGTCCGTTTTCAGACGGTTCCATTTCATATTTGTAAGTGACACTTATTTATCTTTTGTGCTATAACACTGTAAGGAAGATGAAAAGTATTACATTCTTCATCATGTATGTGTTATCAGTTGTGATACTCAACTAAGAATGTGATGGTTGTGTTTTTGTAAATATTTAGGAAGATTTTTGTGTTTTATGATATTATGAAATATTATAAAAGTTGTTCAACTGAAAACAATAGATGTTATGATACTTTTGTTGGACTTGTGGTGGATTTTTCTATTTAATGGATACATTGTGCATGTTTCGATAGGTTTTATAGCGGGATTTAAAAATATCTATGGTTGAATCAGCAAACTAAATAGGCTATGGTTAAAGATAGCACACATCTTTATAAACAAATTGAGGAAGCTCAAACACGTGTGATATCACAGGTGATATCACCTCACTTGTGATATCACATGTGATATCACCTCACTTGTGATATCACACGTGATATCATGTGTGATAACACCATTGATATCACCTATGATATCATGTGTGATATTACCGGTGATAGCATGTGTGATATCATAGTTTATATCACTTGTGATATCACCAATGATATCACCTGTGATATCATGTGATATCACATGTGAGGTGATATCACCTGTGATATCACAGGTGTTTGAGCTTACTCAATTTGTTTATAAAGATGTGTGCTTTCTTCAACCATAACTTCTTTAGTTTGCTGATTCAACCATAGATATTTTTAAATTCCGCTATAATACATATCGAAACATGCACAATGTATCCATTAAATAGAAAAATCCACCACAAGTCTAACAAAAGTTTCATAACATCTTTTGTTTTCAGTTAAACACATTTTCTAATATGTCATATTATCATAAAACACAAAAATCTTCATAAATATTTTCAAAAACACAAATAAAAAAAATGAACAGAATCATCACAGTAATATAATAAGTGATGTTTATTATCATTTCTTTCATATATACTTGGTAAAATACTAAATTCTTATCACATTTGGTATGAATTTAATATTTCACATTATTAGTTGAGTATCACAACTGATAACACATATATGATGACTAGTGTAATACTCTTTATCTTTCTTACAGTGTTATATCACAAGAGATAAATAAGTGTCACTTAAAATATCAAAATGAATAAAAATGAAGCAAACTATGAAAATAGGACTTGACATATTCTCAAAATCAAACAAGTGTTGCATTAAATTAGCATTTTTTGAACAAAATAAGAATTCACCTAAAGAGACTTTAACCCTTTTATTTCTACTAAGAGTATAATACATTGATTGCATTAACAAAATATGCGCTTGTCAATTGCGATGAAAGGCACAAAAACTATCTTGTAACTGAAAATTATAAAAATATTAGAAAACACGTAGGTGATAATATATAACAATATACAGAGCAATGAAATATCTCACGTGATATTAAAGGTTAAAAAACATACTTGTTTGTTTATGAAATATCACAAGTGATATTAGACATTAACTTTTTTTTAATAAAATATCACAATTGATATTAGACATGTAATATAATAAAGTTTAATAATAAGCTTGAAAACATATGAAAATAAATGAAAACGTATAAAAACTGCAAAAAACGAACGAAAACGTATGAAAACGAACAAAAAAATATAAAAACGAATGAAAAGCATATATAAACATAAAAAAGCGTCTGACAACGGACGAAAACGTATAAAAACGGATGAAAATGGACGAAAACGTCTAAAAACAGACGAAAGCGTCTAAAAATGGACGAAAACGTAAAAAACGGACGAAAGAGTATATAAACCTATGAAAAACAATGAAAATGTAAGAAAATGAACAAAAATGTAAGAAAACAGACGAATACGTATTAAAACGGATGAAAACGTAAGAAAACGAACGAAAACATAGGAAAACGGATGAAAATGTAAGAAAACAGGCGAAAACGTATGAAAACGGACAAAAACTTAAGAAAACGGATGAAAACATATGAAAACGGACAGAAACGTATGAAAACGGACGAAAACATAAGAAAACTGACAAAAACGTAAGAAAACAGAAGAAAAGGTAAGAAAACATAAGAAAACGTAAGAAAACGAACGAAAACGTAAGAAAACAGACAAAAACGTATGAAAACGGACGAAAATGTAAGAAAAAAGACGAAAACGTAAGAAAAAGGATGAAAACGGACTAAAACGTATGAAAACGGACAAAAACGTATGTAAACGGACGAAAACGTATGAAAACGGACAAAAACGGACGAAAACGTAAGAAAACGGACGAAAACGTAAGAAAACAGACGAAAACGTAACAAGACTGACGAAAACGTAACAAAACGGACGAAAACGGATGAAAACGTAAGAAAACAGACTAAAACGTAAGAAAACAGACCAAAACCTATGAAAACATATGAAAACAGACGAAAACGTATAAAAAACGGAAAAACCAGACAAAAACAAAAACGAAAAAAAAAAAAAAAAAAAAAAAAAAAAAAAAAAAAAAAAAAAAGCGTGTAATTAAAAAAACGATTAAAAAAATTACAAATAATGAGAAAATAAATAAGAAAGATAAAAAGACAAGAAAAAGACAAGAAAAAAACATGGACTTAGGTTTAGACATATTAAATCTTAGGTTAATCCCCACCATTAGATCAAACTAGATGGAAGGTGGGGATATATCCCTTAGTATGCAAGGATTTTTGAGTATGCAAAATAAAATGCCTCTACGATAGAATAAAAAAATCTTGTTTGTTTTTTTAAGTAAAAGGGTTTCCCAATAAATTTTATTACTCAAAAAAGTAATTAAGTACAATGAATGTGATGGATCTCACATCTCAACCCGAAACTAGGCAAAAACAAACGCATTAATTGTGCTTCAAACCTAAACTATCATAAGAATGACATGCCACACTTATTAAACCTATTACAAATGCTATATAAGTTGACCACAAAGACTAATATAAAAAGCATTAGAAAACTGTATTTGAGCATCAGTCAAACCAAAATCAACACATTTACCATTATCGTATGGGTCTTCATCATAAGTTTCCTTCCATTATTCATACAAGCTTTTATTTCTCACTTTACTGCCACTTTTAGAAGCTTTATTAACCTTAGAGTTTGTAGAAACCATAAAACTTATAGTTTCGTTGTATACCTCTAACACTTCACTATCACTATCCTCATTAATCGGATTATCAACATTTTTATAAGCCACAGAGAAGAATTAGGAATCGTTGATTTACAAGGTTTTAGCGGCTTCATATCATCATCTACTAGCACAAACTATCATTTTCATTTTTTATTTATTTTTTATTTTTTATTTTTTCGTCTTGTGATGAAATCAAAATTACATAAAAGTTTATCATTAACTAACCACATTAAATAAACTTCAATCAACAATAGACATTTAAGTCTTTTTCTCATCGTTTTCATTTTGTCCTATTATACCAACCAAAGATGATTAATAACGATAATGAATCATTACATTACATCTTGTATTTTATTATGTCGTTTATTTCATTTATCTGACATTTCATTCCGTCCTAGCAAATGAAACTTTAGATATACATAGTTTTTACCCAGTAATTTTTTTGTTCATTTTTTAGTATGTTTTTAGCCACCCCAAACATGTACATAGTCTTGTGAAAAAACAGATAATTTAACACTAGGCCATCGTGGTTTATGCAAATTTTGCAAGTATTTATGAAAATTATGCTAATGGTATTGAGTTTAAATTGTACTAATCACTAGGGATGAAAACGAGCCGAGCCGAGCCCGAGCCTGTCAGAGCTCGAGCTCGGCTCGTTTATATGAGCCTCACATTTTGAGCTCGAGCTCGGCTCGTTAACACAAAGCTCGGCTTGTTAACACAAGGCTCGAGCTCGTTAACACGGTTATACGTATAGAAAATATATACGTATATATTTCTAGGGCTCGTTTAGGCTTGCGAGCCTAAACGAGCTTTTTGTATAGAGCTCGGGCTCGAGCTCGATTATTAAATGAGCCCAAACTTAGGCTCGAGCTCGGGCTCGGGCTCGTTTAAGCTCGGTTCGTTCGAGCTTTTTACCGATCCGATCCCGAGCTTTTCACGAACGGCTCGGCTCGTTTCCACCCCTACTGACCACTACTAGTAATATATTAGTGACAAAAACTAAAAAAAGAAAGTGGAGAACAAACAGAATGGTCAGCGTTTGAGCCGCACGAGGGGAGATCTCTATCTCAACCCTCTGAATTTTTGAAAGTGCACTCTGCACCCCTTCTTTTTTTAACCTACTTTTGTTTTCTTCAAAAATTTTAAAACTACTTAAACAAAAAATTAAAGAATATCATATTCAACCGCCTTATAAATTGTTTTAAAAAGGTGCCAAATTATTTTGCAGGATATTAAAAATCCTGTTTTTTAATCGATGACCATTCTGCTTTTTAGTTAAACCGGATTAACCAAGTTTTGAAAACATTGTTATATTTTTGGTAAGTTTTTTTTTTCTACCATAATTTACCATTCACAAAATCAACTTTATTTAGTTTTACTATTTCTATTTGTCCACTTTGTCATAAAACCAAAAAAATTCTAGATTTAACTTTGCTTAATCTTATTTAGCAAAAAAGATATGAAGCACAATGTTTCTTCTTTTGTCATAAAACCAAAATTTAAATTTCTGTTTACTTGTTAGACTATTTTTTTTTTTAATGCCAAAATTCTAAATAGAAAATTCACTTGTTATAATCTAATATATTGAATGTTACATTTCTTTTTCTTGTTTTGCTATAAAACCAAAATTATAAACTCAGATTGTGTACAAATTATCTTTTTATAAGATTACATAGTAGTATAGTAGATTAAAATTTCATGGTAATTATACTTTATATTACTCCCTTCCACATGGGGTTTGAGTCACATATGACATAACTATATTCATCCCCTCATATTTTAAACCTCCACACTTCCAAATCATGTGACTTTGCTCTTTACCCTATGTCCAAAATAATGAAAATATATCTAAAAATTCAACTTCAGCCCATTTAACTTTTATAAAGGTTGACAAAAGGTTCTTTCTTCCAAAATACAGATAATCAAATTCAGTAAAAACTTAACTTTTCATATGTTTTTACTTGACATAACTGTGAAATTATTTATATCTGGTATGGTAATGAGATTATAAACTTCAATAAGAATTACACTTGCAAGTAAGTACTATAGAAAGCTTGGTTTGGGTGCCAAGACATCGAGTTCTTTTTAAGACTACCCAAGACGTTTGTCCGTTTATGTGGGAGTTACGACTAACAAACTTGACTCCAATGTCATAGAGCACCGGAACCATCGAATGCAAAGGTAAAGTGATGGTTCCTGCATCGTAACGGTATAAATTAAACTAGGGGTGAAAACGAGCCGAGCCGAGCTCGAGCTCGTTTAGGCTCGAGCTCGGCTCGTTTATATATAAAAAGCTCGAGCTCGAGCTCGTTTCGAGCCTCACATTTTGAGCTCGAGCTCGGCTCGTGAAATTTTTCACAAGCTCGAGCTCGGCTCGTTAACACAAAGCTCGACTCGTTAACACAAGGCTCGAGCTCGTTAACACGGTTATACGTATAAAAAATATATATACGTATATATTTCTAGGGCTCGTTTAGGCTCGCGAGCCTAAACGAGCCTTTTGTATAGAGCTCGGGCTCGAGCTCGATTATTAAATGAGCCCAAACTTAGGCTCGAGTTCGGGCTCGAGCTCGTTTAGGCTCGGCTCGTTCGAGCTTTTTACCGATCCGATCCCGAGCTTTTCACGAGCGGCTCGGCTCGTTTCCACCCCTAAATGAAGGTATTAACTTTGTCTATAAACTTCTGTAATAGTGTAAAGATGATTCAAATATTTATACAAAATTACAAATTGAAGGTATTAACTTTGTCACTGAATGTCCTATGTTTGACTTTAGTCTTGGTGTGTTTTTCACTTCTGTTCTCAAAATAAACAAAGTATCAGTTGGTGCTATGTTTTTTTCTTTTCTTCTTTTCTTTCCGTTCTATGTATCATGATACAAGGTTACAAGATGATGGATGACCAAGTTTTCATGGTTTCTGAGCTGAAAACATGATGAAAGCTTGCTGAACTTTGCATGTGTAGTTTGTAAACCCGCACGATTTGACCAAGTCCTCTATCTCTTCTTCTGTTAAAAAGTTATAATTCCCCGCAATCCTCTGCACACAGATATATCAATTCTAAGAAAGAGTCCAAGAGATATACCTAATGTTTTACTAAAATTTAACATGTTCATGGAAACAACTCTTTTGCACTTCCGAACCAAAACCCTTGAAAACCCAAGTCATGGCAATTTCAAGTTCAACCCTCTAGTTATGAATGAGTCGGTTCATGTTATGTTTTATATCTAATAGGTCAAAGATTGTCTTGAAAGGAAACGGGTCAAAAATGGCCACAAAGTAAAATCTGCTTACCCCATAATTCATAAAGCACAAACATACATATGACCCATCAAGCTTTATGAAAACGGATGAGGCTTTCCCTTCTCAAGTTACCCAGGGAGGGCAAGTCTTTGACTTAGATATACACATCTAAACGGGGTATCCCCGTCACCATTTCCAACCCTTTTCCACCACCCCAAAGATGTTTACCTAGGGAGGTTCGAACCTAAGACCTCTTGTTAGGACAACAGGGCGCCTAACTTTGGCCACCTAGGTGGTGATTATCCTTCAAGCTTTTATGAGATATTGATTAAAAGATATAATTTTGAGATGAAGGTAGGAAGATAGTCATTACCCGATCAAATTGCCTCAGTATTGCAGGAGTTGATGAAGTTGATCTTAAAAATGTTGTCCCAACGAACACACCACCACTTCGCAATATACGATTGATTTCAGCAATCTATAAAATTAAAAATCAAAATACTCAAGAACCGACAACCTTGATAAACTGGAACAGCATAAATGAATACTCCTTTCCTCCAATCTAGAAAATAGGTATGGTTTGACTTTTAGGTCAAATAGATTAACTGTAAATCTGTAGTAAACCTTATACGAGACACTGAAAATTATGATAAGTACTTTTGATGGTTACTGTGAACCCTATGACATGTTAAGATTATGTTGCTGTAAATTCAATTGCATGACAAGTTAAGATGTGTAATAAAGACTTTCTGAATATTAATTGGATTGACCCTATAAGTCAGAAAGGTTACGTACTGCATTAGATGGAGATGGCCAACAGTGCAAAGCTGCACCAGCATGAACTGCATCTATTGAACCTGACGCAAATGGAAGCCTGGAAACATCTGCCCTCACAAGTGCCAGATTGCTGTAAAATTTATTAAATGCAAGTTAATTGTGATGAAAATCCTTAAAAAAAGAAACCCAAGAGAAGATTACTTACGAGTTTGAAATCGTGTCATCAACTTTTATGAAATCATAAGTTTGACGGAGCATATTTTCAGAAAAGTCGAGAGCTATGACTTTTGAGTAGGTCCCTGATTTCGCAAATTTGCGAGAAAATAAACCGCTTCCACAGCTAACATCTATTAAAGTTCCACCTTCTGCTGGTTTGAAGTACTCTTGGGCCATGTTGAACTACAATACATAAAAAACCGATACAACGTTAGTTACTAACTAAGCAAATAGTTCACGCCTTAATTATCCTCCAAGAATGCTAAAATAGGACCCTTTTGTGGTTACAGATGAATCTCACTGATTTTTTTATAACTACAGGTGACAAATTGTCGGGTTGGGTAAGTGTCAATCTGGTAAATCTTAGGTAAAGGTGGAAACGGGTCGGTTCAGCCTGAGTTAACTCAAAACACTTTCTACCCGAAATTGTCGAACTTTTTGAAAATAACTAGTTTGACAGTCATGTTTGAAAAATGATATTATGTATGTCATCAATAATAGTCGATTTTTATGCATTGAAATACAGGATGATTTTTAACCCGTTCAACTCATTAGACATAGTAGAAATAAAACACAGCGTTGAATCGACCCTTCAAGAGTATTGGGTTGAAATGCAACGTCTAGTTATAACAATGAGATGGATAGATATGTAACTTGGTTAAAAAAGTTACTAAAAATCATTGACCAGAAGAATTTATACCTAGGTTCCTCCTTTGGAGTGGGAGGTCTCTACAGAACAAAACAATTAGAGTAATAATAGGATATAAACTGATCTAACCTCTTCATCAGGACCAGGAAAACCACTACGATTGAAATTCTGACGCCAACCTCGTTCATACAAAAATGAAACCAATGGGCTCCTAAAAACAATAAAAAAAAACAGAACTGGATATTAGCATCAAGTGTTTCAAAGAGATGAAATAGTATTCATAAGATTTAAGAGAATATATTCATACCGAAATAACTCAGTCCGAGATGGCTGACTTTCAACATATTCTTTAGCTCCAGCAATGACAGTAAGATCAAGGTAGATGTTTTTACTTGAATATGATTTATTGCACTTTGTACATTTAAAGCCAGAACGATAAATTGCCGGCCTGAATTTTCAAACATTATATGTCAAACAATCAGACTCAAAATTGCAGAAGTATCAGCAAACTTGACAAGAAATTTAATAAAGGTTGACTTACAAATTAAAACCAGGAGGACCCTTTCTTATAAGTGGTTCAAAACAAACAGGACATGCAAATAAATCAACTTCCCCTGAATCTTGGGGCGGAGTGATTGCTTCCTGCAATTTCAAAGTGCTTTATAAATACTATGGCGAAGTGAGGTTGATAATGATATCTATTCAATGTAGACATAAAAAGACAACCATGGAATATAGACGATGTTAAAAATGCAAGTCACCAAGATAGTAGAAATAATCAAATAAGTTTGTTTACACAAGGTTCGTGCTTCAGAATAATTATTCTGGTACCAAGCAGAGGCGGCGATTCCGCCTCAAGTACTGACAAGCAGTACATTTGCACATTTAGTTATGCCTAATATCTAACGGGTTAAATAGGTTAATTCAAAATTTTTGACCAAAAAGGTCAACTGGGTTAGAAGTCGTTCCAAATGCATAAAACCTTCTAAAAGTTTCATTTCTATAAAACATTTCCATTATCATTGTAACGTGCCCTAAAGCCGAAAGCAATGGACTACTCGGATACCCTTCTGATTTTAACTAAAAACCATAGTGGAAGGATGCTAGCAGCCCACAACTTTAGACATAAACGCGGCTCAATTTCTTATCTCGTACCTATGTGGACGCATTCATACAATTAGGTCATCATAACTTTTGTTTAAGTTTAATCAACTAGCATGCATAATCTACCAAAAATGTCAAATAAAGTCCCTAAAATCACAATTTACTTCTCAATTTCATTAAAAATCACAAACCCATCTCAAAAACACAATCTTGCACAAAACCCAACCATCAAAATCATTTTAAACCAACAAACAAGCTGCTAAAAATCATAAATTTCATTAATGCACACCATCTGTTTGTTAAAATGCCACAGAAAACTTTTTTTTTTTACCTTTACAGTTTCAAGAAGGTCAGAAGCAGCTTTAACTTTCAAAGATTGATATTTAATGGAAGATCTCAACTGGGTTTGCTTCAGATTTGAAGGAAATTTAGGAATTGATAAAGTTCTATGATGAATATGGAGCAAGTTATTTAGTGATGATGATGAAGTTGAGGCCATTTAATTATGGTTTTGTGTTTGGTTTTTTTGTTTTGTTGTTATATTGGTGTTTGATGTATATGAAGAGAGTTATATATATTGGTAGTTTCATGATTGTGAAAATAAGTGATGAAGTTTGTTGATGTTTTTGTTTCATGGATTTTTCTGTGGTGATCATGAAGTGAAGAAAGAGGGGGTGTGTTTGGTTTTTGAGGATGTTTAAGTGACACATCATTCTTTTTCACCACCATGTAATTCTCTAAAAATAGATATTGATAAATATGCAAGTACTAAAAATGTATGCAAGGCAAATTCATAACTTTTTAACGTTTTCAAGATCAGGATTTTACTTAAAATCGTTTTTTGTTTTGCAAGATTGAGATTATAAAATTGGATGAAGATCCTAAAATCCTACTAATGTTATTTTTTTAATAGTCTTTGTAATATTATTCAAATTCACAAATTATTATATATTATAAACTCAAAGTTATATGAATGTTTCATAAAAATGTTGTCCTAAATTATAAATACGAAATGTTTAAGAATATTAACATATTGTTTTTTAAATTCTATAAAATATAATTCATAACTTTGTAGTTTTTTTAGCTTTTCGTTCGAGAAAAGTAAAATCAGATCGGATTAGATCTTAAGATCCAATGGTCAAGATCGGGATCATACAAGATCTTAAGCTTGCTAAGATCCTACGTAGGATCCAGATCGTTTTTGCTTTACAGTATCGTAAAATCGTAAGATCCTAAGATCAGGATCGGGATCCTGACAACCATGCTTTTAACATCTAAGACCTGGCGGAGGGAGTGGTGGGTGAGCCAGTCACCTTTCATCTCCATTCCCCTCACATTGTCTCACGCGCTAAGGGATAAAAAAAACAAAGAAATGAAAGGTGAGACACTCACCTTTCATAGTGCGTGTTTTATTATTATTATTATTATTATTATTATTATTATTATTATTATTATTATTATAGAGGTATTTTATGGGGTATGTTTTTTAAAGTGATTATTTTAATGAAATGTGAGAAAAAGGTGACCACTACGGGTGAAAGGTAGAGGAAGTGAGCGGAGAGAAAAAGCTGATGTGGAAGGTGAGGGGGTAGTCGACTACTAACTTTAGCCTAAAGAGTATGAGTAATTCTGAAGCTAGGCTCCGAAAACTAGTGGTGTAAACGAATCGAATCAAGTCGAATTTCGGTAAAGTTCGACTTGACTCGACAATATTATGTTCAGTTCGATAACTCGACGAACTTTCACACTGGAAGCTCGAGCTCGGCTTGAGAAAGATTGAATTCCACTTAAGCTCGGCTCGAAAAGCTCGATTTATGTTTAATGACGAGGATCTGAGCCCGCGCGTTGCTGCGTTGTTTTCGCTAAAGATGGATGTAAACATAAATGCACACTTATGTTTGCATTTGTATAAATGGCCTGCCAAAACACGACCGTCCTGCTGAAAAGAACAGCTACAATTGCAGTAGTTGCAACCTCAAACAGATAGTGTAAAAGAAAGGTCAAATATCATTGTATTAAGTGTGAAAATGATTGTGCATCATGCTCACATAGGCTGGCAATCGAAGAAAAAGGATGTATCCACCATGACTGCAACCATCATGGGTTACCCTGCCAAGATGTGGATAATCTCATCTTCTTCAAAGCCATCCTCACCCATGACAACGAATACCACCAGCGACTGATTGAAAGCGCAATAAGCAAATCATAAGCATGGCGATTATTATACCAAACACATGCATAACTGCAAGCGTGCAGCAGACACTACAAAATCACATTTCAATAAGGCATATCTGTGATGATACCCACAACAACATATTCAATTTTCAACAATACCATCATGCCTAAGCTTCCAACAGTTTTATTGAAGGCCATTTAAGCCATAGAGAAATTAGCAACATACATCATTCATGACTAACGGCTATTTTTTTCCCCTTCCCTTTTGACCCGTCTTTGGCAAATGGTTTCATACTTATTTCTTCATAAAAATGATCATTGGGAAGGCCAAGAACCTTGAATCTGGCATTAAAAGCTTCTTTGGCAATATGTTTTGAAGTTTTAGCGATGATATCATCATTTTTTCGGGCAAGCTGTTTTGGACCTTTAATCCTCCTAGCATCTTCTTTTTTCGAACCTGAGCTGCAGTAACCAACTGGAAGGTAGTCTTCCGATGACATAGGAAGGTCAGCACCTTCTGAGCTTGACTCAGAGCTTGACTCAGTGCTTGAAATGTAGATGATTTCTGCACAAAAAAATAAATAAAAGTGAGTTTATGGGGTAATGTTGTGCCGTTGTGATATAAAGATTGACATGAAAAATATAAACCTTTCTTCTTGTTGGAATTCATGGTGTGGTTTGTTTCAGATTATGGTTTGGTGAATGGATGTTTGGTGGACAAGATTTTTATAAGTGAAATTTCAAATGACTGTGTGGTTCATGAATGAAATATGTGCAGAGAATGTACAACTTTGAAGAAAAAAATAGTGAACTAAAGCAGTCAATGCATACTGTTTTGATGTGATTAAAGCATACAATATACAACCTTCATTTGAGCTTTTGCATGATCAAATTTCAATAATGGAATAGTACAAATTTGCAGTGCATGGTTGAAGAAAAAAATAGTGAATCAAAGATTCTCATTTCATCAAAAGAAGTATTCAATGTATTATGCAGTGGAAAAAAAGAGTGAATCCAAAATTTGTAATGCAACCTTGAGAGTAGTGAATGTGCCATGACAAATTATGAATTGCATATTGAATGCACATATTTTAATCACACAGTTACTGCATATGAATGGTGTTTACACAAAACATTTTGTAGCAGCAAATAATGGAGTAAATTTTACCTGCAAACACTTTCCTTCAAACAATAGAGCCGGTAGGTTGTTGCATCACCGTTCCCAAATTTACATGGGTTGTATGTATAAAAGTGACTTTAGGACTGAAGTGAGGGTGCTATTTTTGAACCTGTCAGAAATATAGTGAGTGATTAGATCAAAGGACAATTAGATTGACCATACAGTGTTATCCCTACAACTCTCATGATTACCTCAATTCCAACCTGAGCAACGATGGCTTTTCCTAGATGATCTGCAATTGCCGCGTTAAGTTGACCCAAAACCAAACCAAAATCTGAACAAAAATTTAGAACCCCAAATTAGATTTCCTAACCATAATGATGTTACCTATAGGCCAAAAATATAAGCGTAAGACCAATACTAAAACACTTGTACAATCTTGTAATTACCGAGTGTATTTGTTGCCACTGCAAAGTGCCTCATCAGACCCTTTCCTATCTTTCTTGGCTTTCTTCTTTCGCTCATTTCAAGTTTCATATTCACGATAATCAGCTAGCAAGTGATGTTGACAAACTTGGAAAGAATTATGACCATCCTACCACATAAACATCACTATTCTCAGGTCCTGAATTTAATTAAATATCGTCTAAAAATGAAATCTCAAGAAGTGTGTAAGCAAAACACGGGTTGTTCTTCATGGAGTACAACATACGTTGTTCCTCATGCCATATAAAGTTTATAAGTATGTACAACAAAACATTTATTGAAATCCATAACAAACTATGACAAAATTTGATGACTGTTGGTTATAGGTAGACACCAAAAGGAAGTATGAAAATGTAGACATCGACCATCATTAGCAGTATGACCATATTATAGACATAGATTAATGACCGGATTAACTTAAAAGCTTGGTACACGATAAGCTAACTTATGTGCCGGAGGTTTTCCAACGTGAGCATCTGCAACTATCTCAACAGTTTGAGAAAGCCCAGTTTCAGAACCAATGTGAGTAGCCTTGATTCATAAGCATCCATTCATATTCATAGTCCCAAGGATAACGTGTTTCTGAATCTAAAAAAAAAGGAGCATACAATCAATTAAAATGAGTAACAAAAAATTAACATATGATCATAAAACAACTGTATGCTTATTAATAGCCGATTATTGTTAGTTTTGTAAATTATAGGATATTGGTATGTATCATAATTCACTCACTATGCTAGATTGTTGATCCAATATATACACTTGCAAATGTCACGCTTTCTTTCTTTTCACCATCTTCCTGCAATGAAAAAGTGAGCACAAACCATTATTCACATGACACAATTTTTTATATTATTAATGAGAAGCCGAGTTTAGTTTTCAAGTATTAAAATGGCAGTATCTATTCATACCTGCAGCTCGAGATATAATGACACATACCAAGTACAACTACAGATTGTTTCTTCATCTGCAATCCAGCTTTGTTGATCGAATGGCATGCCAGATCTAGGATGATCTATAAATTGCATAAATGATCCTATGTTTGACGTGTCATTCAATCAACAAATATGGATTGTATGTAAAGAAATGTTCTGCGCTGGTTCGGCTTGCGTACATTTAAGGCCTAGCAGTTTTCATTCTCTATCTACAATGGTTAAATTATGCAACCATCATGTTTCTAGTTTTTAAACTTTTTATTTTTATTTATTTTTTTATTTTTTTTCCTCTCTTTTTTTTTATTATCTTTTTTTTTTCTGGTTTCATATATATAAATATCGTTTTTTTTTATCTGGTTTCCTTTTTTTTTTAATAAGAGCAAATTAATTCTTTATGGGAGTGCATTTGAAAAAAAAGGTCAAGTATGTGAAAGGTTGGTAATTATTGGCTGTTTATGGAGAAGACAAACCCATCTTTACTTTCTATTGCATTTGGTGGCTCTAGGGTGGCAGACAAATCAAAGGCCTTATAAGTCATGTACTATCACACTATAGCAATCATAATCTAACCCAAATTTGCCCTTTAAAACACACACATAGCAAATAAAATATATTTTAGAATAAAAAAAAATAGTAAAAAAAATAGAAAAAAGAATGAAGACACCAATGCCTTTCTGTGGAGAGCTTGTTGCAGCTGCTGGTTCTAGTCTTGTGAGAGATATGATGGTTGTTCAATTTCAGAGAGAGGTGACTATCGTTATGGTGGATGAAGGAGAACTGATGAAAAAAGCCCAAGACATTAGATCTCGTGTGGCTGAGAGAGACTATGTCATCGGAGAGCTGGAGCTTTTGTATCCGTTTGATTCTTGTGTGCAGAGTATTTTAGAGTTGACGAAGCTGCAAACCGAAGATTTGAGTGAAGTTGCAGCGATCCTGGTGAATGTCACGAAGAAGCAGAAGCGAGCACAGGAGCTTCTGTCATTCATCGAGTAGCTGAAGGCGATGGTGTATTGACACGGTCTGTTTCGGTGTTTCTGAAATGTATTTTGGGTTTAAGTAATGTTTGTAACACCCCCAATTTTGTGATACGCGACGGAATTCAAACTAGGTGTTATTTCATGGCACAACAGTCATAACAATAGAAAACGATCTCTAAAGGAGTCGTTTAAAAAAGATTTATCATTCGATTTATATAAATATCTCAGAGTTTACAAAATAGGTCCCAGTTGGTTCCATTGTTTACAAAATACATCAATATAAAGTCTTTGATGTTTTATGAATGATAAAATATTTATAGCCTTCTTGATCTAGTCCTCGCTCTTCCGTGCCAGCTTCCAACATTATGGACCTGAAATACATGCTTAAAACTGTCAACACAAAGGTTGAGTGAAATTCATAGAGTTTGTTAAATGGTTGAACACATTATGTTGGTAGTGTGAGTTATAAATTCAAACCAATAGTTTGGAAACAAAACAGTTATTATTAGACTAAGCATCATGCAATCTAGGCGTTAACGTGTTCCAAAATTAAATGAGAAAATGTTGATACGTGCCCCAAGTAGGTAAAATTTGCCGTTTTACCTAATGTTACTCAAATATAGTGCGTTTGTTTACCGGACCTGGTCAAACAAACGGGATTCATCAATCCCAATAGATCTATTCACAATATTCGCGCCCACATTCACTAAGTGATTAATGATTCATGATTTAGGGACTTAAGTTTGGAAAATGCGGTAACTTAGTGGTAATAAAACAATCAGATATGTATACAGTTTGAAAGCAATGTGTTCGGTTTAAAATAAAGCATGTATCTCCCCCAAGGGTTTGTAAAACAATTAAGTAATAGAAAGTGGGGCTATGAACTCACCTCAGAGTAAATGATATTAAATGTATAATGAGAATGATGGATATGCCGTGAGAACTTCTACGAGCAACCTAAAATAGGATGCTGCGACTTAGGTTTGAAATAATGATGCGAAAGAAATAACAAAACTATATACGTCTCTATGTTGATCATGATGTAGTACATGGTATTTGTGTATGTCGTTTATAGAAATGGTCTAGTTGTGAAAACGTGTATAGTTTATATATATCGTACTACCGTTCGGGCCATCACAATTCAGAGGTCATGTAGTAAACGTTCGAGGAGCTAGGACACTTTAAATCGTAAATCCAGCAACTCGTCGATACGTTCTACTCAAATGAAACCCCTCAGATGATGCTCCCTAGTTTTGTAGCACTTTAATAGATAAGACATATGTTTTGTTTATATATCATAAGTGTCAAAAATGTCCATATGGTTTGCAAACATAAGTTACATGTTTGTTTGGTTATGATTAGGAAATCATAATGGTTATCACAAGTATCGTTATAATTTATGTCACAAGTGTTAAAAGAAAAGTTTACAAGTTTTCTAATTTGTAAAGTTGTTTATTACAAGTATAGTTTCATAGTTTATCAAGAAAGTAGATCCAAATTGTATTGAATACATTTAGGTTTGTCAAGGCTAAAGCCTTTGGTTTACGGTCTCCGCTAAATAAGTCTTGAGGCTTTAGCCATGGCCTTGCCGTGGCTTTGTTCTAGGCTACCATGGTCTTGAGACTCAGCCTTGGCCTTAGCCGTGGCTGTGGTCGCGGCTTAAGGCCATTAGGCCTCTTGGTTTGCCTTTTAGTTGTGACAAAAGTATAGTTGTGAAACTATATATAAGGCAGTTTCAGTTTTTGAAAGATAATGGCCTGTTTAAGCGTTTTCAAGGTCCGAGCTACTTTGAAAACTAAAGGAAAACGTCGTTCCGGATAACTTTCGTGTTTGAACCTTTTGATGATTCGGACCAGAAGTACCACTTTTAAAACGACCAGCTGCTTAACATCTTGTGTTAGGCAGTTTCGGCGTTTTGGTTTCGCTAACTTCTTTTGGCCATAACTTTTGACTCGTTTGTCCGTTTCGGGTGATTCAAATTGCTATGTTTACCTTTTTATCTTGTCTACCATATTATGTAAGTTATAAAGTCCATATGTGACTGGTTTTAATGGTTTCAAACGTGTAGAATATGACTAGTTTACTAGTTTGTTACTTTTACGACAATATATTAATTAAAACATGTGATTGAGTATATGTACATCATGAATCAATATAGTAACTATATATATAACATGAAATTGTTAAGATTATGACTAATAAAGATGAGATGATGGTGGTGATTAGTTGCTTACAACTTTTGGCTTTCAATTAAGAAAGGAGTAACTAGTAAGGATCGGACTTTGATTGAACACCTAGGACCTCGGATTGAGCTAGATTTCTACACCTTGGCACCCTTGCAATCTTGAAGAGTTGGTGATAAAGTACTAAGTGACTTGAGTGGATTTAAACTCAAGAAGATCACTTAAACTTGCTAGAGATGTGATGTAGTAACTTACTACTTGAAACTTCTTTGCATAAACTTGGAGTTTATAGATCAAATGATGGAAGATATGATGATTTTACGGTATGAACGACCCAATTCAGTGTTTTAGGGTTCTTAGGATGTATTTCACTTGCTATTTATAGGAGGGTAAGTTTGGTTAACCATATATTGGGTTAAATATTAACCATGGTTAAGTTAGGACACATGTAATGATCTAAATGAACCATGGTTAGGATGATGCCACTAAAGTGATGACTCCCCCCCCCTAAGGTCGGCCATGAAGAGATAAGATGACTTGGGTGGATAGTTTTGGTATTATCTTGGTTACGGAGTGAGTTTTGGTTCCATTAATCGCTAACTGTAAGCCGTTAAGCCATAAAACGTAAAACCTGGTATCGTAAAAATATGAAACTTATAGGAATGATTAAACTCATCATTATACTTTATCTAAAAATATAAAATGGGTGATAAGTCTCATTGGGTGCAAAAACGCTGCTTAAAACTGGAAATACGGGTCAAAAACGCGTAATTCGCAATTTATCAGAAAAGAATGAAATTTCAGGGAAATGGCCGTGAACTTATTTAAAGTAGACTAAAATTAGTCTAAAAGTGATATGAGATGTCAAAATGTGGTTTTCGTCATACGTGGGATAACTTAATAGTTATACGTGAAGTCTAAAAGTTACGCGATTTAAGCAGAAATGTAGAACGTACAAGGTTAATTTCTTTATGGTCAACGGAGGAGGGAAATATGTTTGACTTTTACAAAAATATAAAAGTGTCTAAATATCTTAGAAAACACAGTGCAGGAATGGTTAAGTCTGGGTCTACGTAGATTTGTTTAAATCGTAAGTTTAGTCTCGTACGGCTCAGGGTTTATTTGGTAACATTTTTAAAATGAAATCATAAAAATTCTTCTAATTTATTATGAGTGATCTAAAAATTAATCTGATGTGAGGAAAATTGTCAGAGTTGATTTTCGTTAGGCGCGGGATGTTTAAATGGTGTTCCGACCAAAACGAAACTTTAAAACGATGTTTTCTTAATAACTTTTGCGAAAATGATCTAACGATTGTCAAACTCTCAGGATATTACTAAAATAATTTATCTTACGAGAATGTGAAATAAATTTTTTATGGGATGAATAATGAAAGTGAATAGTAAAAGTGAATAGTTGAATAATGAAAGTGAATAGTAACTTCTCGAGATGAATAGTAAACATTTGAGAATGGATAAAAATCTTGAAAATGTGAATTGTTACAGTCTCACCACCTTAATGGGAATTCCGTCCCGGAATTCAATGTGTGTTATCCGATGTTGAAGTGTCTAGAAAAATGAGGGTGTATACGCCGAATTCTAATCTTTGTGTTCTCAAGTTTCTGGTTATAGAATGTGTTATATACCATTTTATGTTTTTGGTGGTGGCTTAAGTTGATCACTTAAAGGGTTTTGTTAAAATCTTATAGAGTTCAATATACCTCAAGTTTGGCTTTTCCCCGATTCTCAAAACGAATCATATCTTATTGTATCGAGGCTATCAATAAAACATTAATTTCTAACATGGAGTTTTTGGTGATAGTGTGCGGCATGAAGCCTAATTTATATTTGTATGGTTTCCTTAGTTGTTTCGTGGGTGATCTCTGAACACCTTAGTCCAGCAAATGGTTAACTAACACATTCGTCTATATAGTGCCTCAAAATGGAATAGTTTTGTTGTTGTTAGGGTAACTGTTGTTAATCAAAGGTGTAAGATATTGTTGATGTGAAATGGTTTGTAATGATGTGATAACTGTCGTTCTAGGGAAAGTCTTGCTAGTGACAAGTGGTTATCCAAACTATTTCCAAAGTTGATCATGTCTTAGGTGGTTTCGGGATGAAGGTCATATCTTATAGTGTTTATGTCAACTAGTGTTTGAAGAAAACGTGATACTGTGAAGTTTTACATACTGAATTTCAATGGGGTTCAGAGAATTATGTGATATGTTGACGATTAGAAGAGTGTAGTGTATGTTTACCAGTATTCTTAGGTAGAGATGTCAAGTTTGCTTTAAAATCATAAGTGAATTTTAAAGGAATATGGCGGAATGATATCTGTTAATACAAATAAGCCGTAAAAACGTTTATTTATATTTTACGATCTTCTAATGTTTTGTCGATAACAAACGTAAAATCATTTTAACGAAACAAATAAAATACGTAAATGGTTTGAACTAATAGTTTCTAACATATTCACATTTTCACATAAAACACTAAAACAAGTATAAGTGATTTTATGACTTAGTAATATATATGTACAACAACTAGTGTTTACATATTTGGGTATAATATACACATAACTAGTATGTAGTATATTGGGTAATATAAATGGGCAGAAACTTAAGTATCACAACCCATTGGGCAAATACATTGAATGTAGTTGGGTACAACCCAAAGCCCATAACCCATGGAGCTTGACCCATAACCCATTGCATGACATCATGCTTATATCATACATGGATAATATTCATAACCCATGGATCAACCCATACCCAAGTGATCAAGTGCATTGCACTCAAAGATACATTGTATCTAGCTAAAGATCCATGGTTCAACCCATGACCTATGACCCATAACCAAAATACCCATGGGTAAAAGGGAGCGTCCCACGGATCCCTAGCTTAACGCTAGACGGATCCCTTGTGGAAGGGATCCGTGGGATCCGGGGAAAAGTAGAGTTTTTTTCTTCTATAAATAGTGAGTCATTTCTTCATTGTTTCTCACCACTTTACACACATACTTCCCCAAGTATTATAGCCCTCTAACCTCAGATCCAAGTGATCTATGTAGTTTATCTTTTGTTTTTGTGTGATCTTCTAGGTTCCTCTTAAAGGCGAGATCACCACTTCTTGAAGACGAGCAAGCTCAAGTCAATGAGTTGCCATGCTTCCTCATCATCAAGATAACTAAGGTTCTCTTGTTGATAGTTCTTTCTTTCTCCAGAGATGTTGGGTTGAAGGCCTTAGTGAAGGATGCCGAAAGTGTCAAGATGAAAGCATTAGTGAAAGGTGCTTATCGTCCGTGTCAAAGCATTAGTGAAGAATGCTAAAGGTGTTAAGACGAAGGCATTAGTGAAGGGTCCCAAGCGTTGTGTCAAAGGCATTAGTGAAGGATGCCGAAGAATCAAATCAAGTAGCATTTGGGAAGAATGCCTAGGTCGTATAATCGATGAGGTGCATCGTTATACATATAAGTATTTGTTTATTTTCAAGGATGGTGATATCCTTGATGGTATTGTAACAAGGAGTAGATCTCCTTGAGATTAGGTGTTGTGTTGTGAAGGGTAGTAGTTCCTCCATAGTAATGGAACTAGGTGCTTAGCCTAGTACCTAATAAAGGGTAGGCGACGTTGTGATAGGATTAGTTCTCCTTAGTGTGAAAGAACTCGGTGGTTAGCCTAGCACCATATAAAGGGTAGGCGACGTTGTGTTATGTGTGGTTCGCCTTGGTGTGAAGGAACTCGGTATTTAGCTTTGTACCGAAAAAAGGTTAAGCGACGTTGTGAAGGCTTCTCCGCCATAAGGAGATTGGTGTAGTGATTACGAACTCTCGAGTAGGTGACTCGGGGAGTGGAGTAGGGCAAGGAAGGTGTCCTTGTAGCCGAACCACTATAAATACTCGTGTTGTGGTTTTGTGCTTCTTACTTTTATCTTTTCATTACTTACCTTTATATGCTTGTTTATCAACATCCAACACACACATCCAAATAGATTGACATAAGTCGATCTAAATAGATTAAAAGGAAGTTTTAATTGGCAAAACTATTCAACCCCCCTTCTAGTTTTCCACAATTGGTATCAGAGCTTCTTTACCAAGTTTCTTGAAGTATATTGTACTTTAAAAGCTTGATACGATCCATAGTTAATTGAAAACTACAAAGAAGGTTTTTCATAAAAACAAACACCATGTCTTTTAAAACTATATGTTTGGATGTTGATTTGATAACAACATTTTTTTATTTATTTTCTTTTAATTGCACTAATCTTCTTTGTCATGTTGATTAGTCAAAGCTCATACCCACCAAGCTATAGGAATCGCTTGGTAACAAGAATACCTTCCTTAAGAAGGTATCTTAAACGTAAAGTAGCGGGAATCGTCTAAGTGACATTTGTTGTGTCATTTGTAAAGACATTCCTAAGTGCGCTAGAGGTATGATTTTCTTTTTATTTTACTTGATAATTAAGTTCGCCTGTTTAGGTATTTATATGATTACCTTTTGTGCTTATACATGAAGCTTCATTAGGAAGCCTTTTTTTTTTTTTTTACATACGTGCTAATTTCTTTTAAGTCATGGTATATAAAACTTATGTTTTATTTCTTTTAATCCTATAATAAAACAAAACACAAATATCAAAAATTCCTCCTCTCCTATAAATCATCCACTCGAAGCCCACTTTATCAAACCTCCACTTTTTCAAATTTTCCAATTTCAAAAATTCCCTCTCACTCAAAACTTCATCCTCCTCTCCACTTCATCCAAACCAAAACCAAGAAGAATCATCTTCAAACATGGTTTACATCGCCTTCGCACTCATCGTCTTAACACTCATTGCACTTGTGTTCCCTATGATGAAGTTCACATACGGAGACATTTACTTTGTGTTGTTAATCTAAATCGGGGTTATATACCCAATCCTTTGTATCATTCTTAGCATTGAAATGAAATATTATTAATAGTCTAGTTTATCTAGGTTATTATTATCATTATGTGTTTATCATTCTTTCTTTGCTTTATGTCTTTCTTTCGTGATACATTAGAAGTCATGTATGCATGTTAAAAGAAAATGTAAGTTAAAACACATATCTTGGTATAAAACTGTGAGATCTAAAAACCTATGCGTTTTCATAAAATCTGTTTCTGTAATTACAGATCTACGGATCCCGGAAGTTATACTAGCCGGATCCCTTTTGAAAAGGAACCGTGGGATCCGTCCTACTAGAGAACAGTTTTTCATGCAAATTAAAAACCACTTTTCTTCTAAAAGTAATACTCCACTAGAATGTCAAAACCATAAGTGAGTCAAGTGTATTTCTTGTTAAAAACTATTGTTAATAAAAATCTAATAAAAACGTTAGATAATCATAGGTTGACTACAAACATCACCTTTTATTAACCCATCATTTCTATAGGTTCAACTATGATGCATGAATACGAGTTTGATTTTTCACTCACTAGTGTCTACACTCCAAACATCTCCCTTGAACCCAACACACCTGGCAATCATGTCCGTGGGTTTAATAATCTCGAAAACCATCACTTCCACGAAGGACGTATTGTAGACACCTCTCTACAATTCGAAGAAGGTATCAATACCTCCTTCCGAGCCATAGGACTAGAATGTCTTCTTGAAATCAACGAGAAGATATGTCCAAGGTTCATAATGGAATTCTTCCGTCAAGTCGAACTCGTTCGTAACGAGGACCGCTCTCTATCTCTTTGGTTTTATATCAAAAACCAAAAGTTTACTTTAACCCTTGGGCATTTTGCTCACATCCTCCGGATTCCAAATCATGGACAATGTGCCTTCACCGAAGATTGGTCTCTTGATTCTCTCTTCAACTTTCGTGAAGAAAATAGTCCATATTGTTCACACATACCCTCCCCGGAAGATTTAAATCGCATAATATGAAAACCTCGACCATATTACTCCGATCCAAAAATTATCTTCACATGGGACATCCGAGAAGAGTACAAGCCTCTTGCACTCATCCTACGTGAAAATGTTTGGAGTCTTAGGGGAAATCGAGAAATCCTTCCCGCCTGTTGTGCTCACATGTTGTACTGTTTGCTAACACAACAACCATACAATCTCGCCTACTTCTTCGCAAGGCGAATTGTAAATCTTCAAGGCTCCAAGAATAAACTCATCCCTTATGGAATGTTCTTGACACGCCTCTATCATAATGTTATGCACTTCCATCCTCAATTTCAAAGTCCGTTGTACGTACTTGTGAACAAGATGATGGAACCGCTAAACATATCTCTCATGAAGACTTTCTTCATTCTTGATTCCACCAACACTCATCAATCACGTAATGATCCTCCTAGCGAAAACACTCAAGAAACCTAGTAGTATTTTAGGATCAATTTTCTTGTACTCGTGCTTTATCAATGTAATCTTATCTCTCTCATGAAATAAAACATCTTACATTTGATATCTTAGTGTTAGAACCCCTTTAAACTAACCTTGGAATATAATGCATTGTCAAGATCATTGCATACCTTTAGTAAAGGTTCTGCTGAGCAGATGGACGGATCCTAAAGTTTGTGCTAGACGGATCCCTACACTTAGGGAACCGTGGGATCCGGCAAATAGAAAATGCAGTTGCAAGCATCATATTTCAAACATATCCTTAGAACACCTCACACTAAGCTAAACATAGTGTCTTAAGGCTAATTAAGTCTTTATCAAGATAGGTTGATCTTTCCTACTCACACATAACTCACCTAGATCACACTCTAAGACGCTTGTAGATCTATCGTTTCATTTTTAATCCATTACTCTTCCGCTCTCAAACTCACACTTCATTTTTCACTTGATCACTCACATTTAGCCTTAGAAATCTTTTGATTATGGCAAAATTGATCATAAATCATCCTTACCTCAAAATTGATCAAAGTTGATCAAACTCTAGTTTTTCCCATCTCAAAGCTTCTAGGATATTTTTTAAAACACTGTCCTAAGTCACAACCTGATCTCTAGGATCATTTAGCTTCAATTGACACTCTCATCTTTAGTGTCATCCTTGCTCATCCATTGGTACTCATGAAAGTTCCAAATCCTTCCATAAAAGACAATCATTAGCTACATCACTCATTACCTTCAAGTACTTAAGGACCCCTTCATTTAAGACACTTAGGAGGACTGAAACACTCAATATGATATAGATCTTAGATCTTAAAAACATCATTTCCACTCTTTCATAGCTGCTGAGAGCCGGATCCCTAGGATTAGCCTAGACGGATCCCTCTGAGGAGGGAACCGTGGGATCAGGATGACAGTCTATGCCAATTCTTGCTAAAACAATCATTTCAACTCATCTTTCTAACTCAAACACTCCATCTCATCTTAAATGAGTTCCTAGATCAGTACAAACTCTGAAGTTGACTCTTGTGCATGTTAATCATCACATTCCAATAAATCCTATTGGCTTAAGGCTTAAATGCACTTGCCAAATCTCTTGGTTTATAAACCACTTTGTTAGGACCTCCATAGTCATCACTCTCATCCTAACTTTTAGCACTTTGGAAACCCTTGCAAACCTCTTGAAATCATCTCATCATGAGGAAAACCCCAAGTAGTAACTTATCCACCAAAGAACCACCCATGAAAAAGGCTCGTGTCATACACGAAATCTCTTCAACCGAATCATCTCTGGTCAAGCCAAAAAATGATAGGACCTTTACTCAACCAATCAAACCAATTCCTAAAAGGATAGTACCCACAAAACTACCTATGCCAAACACCACCATGACTCCTAGGCCAAACAATATCATCTCCACTAAACCATCACCATTGATTCCTAGAGCTATCTCTTTTACATCCCCACTATCATCACCACACCTCTACAATTTAGAGGACTTGCCTCCTAAGCCGTCTCATCCGCTTCCGCCGACAACATTTTCCTCATTAGGAGGAATAATGGTACAAAATCAAGGTGTTGAGTCAACACTTGCTCCGGCTTCCTTTTCGCCGTTTCCATCATATAATCCCATTTGGATTATGAGAAATCATCAAAGTCAAACACCCGATCATATGGAAGTTGACACTTCTCTACCACCACCATCATTCTTGGTCGAACCATTCTCAAATGCGCCTCCACCAATCCCTCCATCGTTTGAAGCTCCACAAGCCACCTCACTTGATCCTTCGCATCAAGCCATTTCATTTCTTCCACCACCACTACCTAGCCATGACAAAGATTGCTATCATTGTCAACATGTTGAAAGTTTGATACATGAAGTACGAGAAGACCAACGTTTCATGTTCTATCATCTCCTCGAACGTTTCGACGAGATTAAACCTAAACAAAACTTGAGCTAGAAGATTTTAGTGGTGTCCTAGCATCAAGCGATAGTTGGTTTAGAAATTCCTAGTCATGTATTTTCTTATTTTCTTAGTTTTTGGAGTCATGTATATCATAACACTAGTTTTATTAAATGGAATTACATGCTACTTGTTATTTTTTCGAGCATATGATTACTTTGTATTCATATCTCATTTTTGTGATAACATTACTTGTTATATCACCTTTGCTGAAATTAATCAGCTAATACGGATCCCTCAGAATTGCCTAGACGGATCCCTACTAGGAGGGAACCGTGGGATCCGTGAGACAGAAAGCTATTTTCTACTAACTTGGACCACATTTGCAGGAAATTGTGAATTATACTTGCTTTCTAACATTTTTTTTGTAGTTATTCAATTTACACATGAAGACTTTGACATCCTAAAGCTAGGGGGAGCTTTATGTCAAAGCAATACATTGCAAATTACTTGCAATATTAGGTTTACATTTCGTGACATCCCCTTGCATAATTGCAATCATCAAGTGGGAGCACATTATTCACTTAGACGAAATCTTTTGCAAACTTACTTGCAAACAAACTAGATTAGTATCACTTTCTTGACGCCCTTACATAGGGATGGACTCATCAAGGGGGAGTAAAGACGAGATCCTTTCCCGTTACTTGCTCTCTATTTCTTTTTATTTTTATTTCTTTCACATATTTTTCTTAAAAACGACGTGTTGCTTTCCTTCAAACACTTTTTGTTACGACAAAAAGGGGGAGAAGAAAGTAAAAACTACAAATTCAAACTTTTACGAATTTTAGCTTTTCCTTAAAATAATTTTATGTTTTGTCATCAACAAAAAGGGGGAGATTGTTAATACAAATAAGCCGTAAAAACGTTTATTTATATTTTACGATCTTCTAATGTTTTGTCGATAACAAACGTAAAATCATTTTAACGAAACAAATAAAATACGTAAATGGTTTGAACTAATAGTTTCTAACATATTCACATTTTCACATAAAACACTAAAACAAGTATAAGTGATTTTATGACTTAGTAATATATATGTACAACAACTAGTGTTTACATATTTGGGTATAATATACACATAACTAGTATGTAGTATATTGGGTAATATAAATAGGTAGAAACTTAAGTATCACAACCCATTGGGCAAATACATTGAATGTAGTTGGGTACAACCCAAAGCCCATAACCCATGGAGCTTGACCCATAACCCATTGCATGACATCATGCTTATATCATACATGGATAATATCCATAACCCATGGATCAACCCATACCCAAGTGACCAAGTGCATTGCACTCAAAGATACATTGTATCTAGCTAAAGATCCATGGTTCAACCCATGACCCATGACCCATGACCCATGACCCATAACCAAAATACCCATGGGTAAAAGGGAGCGTCCCACGGATCCCTAGCTTAACGCTAGACGGATCCCTTGTGGAAGGGATCCGTGGGATCCGGGGAAAAGTGGAGTTTTTTTCTTCTATAAATAGTGAGTCATTTCTTCATTGTTTCTCACCACTTTACACACATACTTCCCCAAGTATTATAACCCTCTAACCTCAGATCCAAGTGATCTATGTAGTTTGTCTTTTGTTTTTGTGTGATCTTCTAGGTTCCTCTTAAAGACGAGATTACCACTTCTTGAAAGATGAGCAAGCTCAAGTCCATGAGTTGCCATGCTTCATCATCATCAAGACAACTAAGGTTCTCTTGTTGATAGTTCTTTCTTTCTCCATAGATGTTGGGTTGAAGGCATTAGTGAAGGATGCCGAAAGTGTCAAGATGAAAGCATTAGTGAAAGGTGCTTATCGTCCGTGTCAAAGCATTAATGAAGAATGCTAAAGGTGTCAAGACGAAGGCATTAATGAAGGGTGCCAAGCGTTGTGTCAAAGGCATTAGTGAAGGATGCCGAAGAATCAAATCAAGTAGCATTTGGGAAGAATGCCTAGGTCGTATAATCGATGAGGTGCATCGTTATACATATAAGTATTTGTTTATTTCCAAGGATGATGATATCCTTGATGGTATTGTAACAAGGAGTAGATCTCCTTGAGATTAGGTGTTGTGTTGTGAAGGGTAGTAGTTCCTCCATAGTAATGGAACTAGGTGCTTAGCCTAGTACCTAATAAAGGGTAGGCGACGTTGTGATAGGATTAGTTCTCCTTAGTGTGAAAGAACTCGGTGGTTAGCCTAGCACCGTATAAAGGTTAGGCGACGTTGTGTTAGGTGTGGTTCGCCTTGGTGTGAAGGGACTCGGTATTTTGCTTTGTACCGGAAAAAGGTTAAGCGACGTTGTGAAGGCTTCTCCGCCATAAGGAGATTGGTGTAGTGATTACGAACTCTAGAGTAGGTGACTCGGGGAGTGGAGTAGGGCAAGGAAGGTGTCCTTGTAGCCGAACCACTATAAATCCTCACGTTGTGGTTTTGTGCTTTTTACTCTTATCTTTTCATTACTTACCTTTATATGCTCGTTTATCAACATCCAACACACACATCCAAATAGATTGACATAAGTCGATCTAAATAGATTAAAAGGACATTTTAATTGGCAAAACTATTCAACCCCCCTTCTAGTTTTCCACAATATCTTTGAAACCTAATCAGGCTAGTACTTCTAAGGAATGACGAGAAGATTTGATGACTATCCCAAGATAGTAGTTCGGATTATCTCATGTATGAAAATTTCAAGAATGAAATTAGGTAGTATAAATAAGATGTTTAAGATTTTGCTGAGTGGTAAGACACTATCGTGTCTCTAGATCCTTTTAATGAATTCTGGTGGTTTATCGAGTTTAAGTAGGAAATTAACCTGAATATAACCCTTGTATAACTATTCTCAGTGTTTGAAAAATTTAAGTCGAACATAGTTAGTCAGACTATGTTCCACTATCCCTATATTAAATATAGGTGACTAGACTATATTTAGCGGAGGTTCGATAAATTTTTCAAATACCTAAATTTGGTATACTTGTGATATGTCCATAGCTTTTGAGAAATTGTCCACTAAGCAAAGGCGATATCAAACCATCCAGTTGCAAGTCCTGGCCATAAAAGACTTGTAACCTATGTTTTCACATTTCATTGCATAGAAGATAGTATGGGTAGATACGTGTGGAAAGGAAATCTTAAGTAATTCTAAAATAGTCCATACTTGGCTAGAATTACGAACTTTTAACAATGAAGGTTTCAGAATAAAACTTTGATGAATGTAGAGAAAGTTGCTGAACTTCAGCTTTTGTAGATGATGAATTAGTTTGTCCTTTAGAAATTCCATTTCTTGTATTTCCATTAGGGAAATTGATAGGTTGTGATGGGTTTCATGTAAAACAATATCACATAAGGTTTTATAAGATAATTTCTAGAGTCTATTGTGTAATTTACAATATCCGAGGAGTAGTTGAGACCATTGTGCAACTCACAATGTCTGGGAAATAGTTGAGACCATTGTGTAACTCACAATGTTTAGGAAATAATAGAGACCATTGTGCAACTCACAATGTCTAAGAAATGATGGAGAGATCATTGTGTAACCTACAATGTCTTGAGAAATGATAAAGAGATCATTGTATAACCCACAATGTCTTGAGAAATAATGAAGAGACCATTGTGTAACTCACAATGTCTTGAGAAATGATGGAGAGATCATTGTGTAACTCACCATGTCTTGAGAAATGATGGAGAGACCATTGTGTAACCCACAATGTCTTGAGAAATAAATGAGACCACTGTAGGATTTACAGTGTCTGAGAATGTAATAGAGACCACTGTAGGATTTACAGTGTCTGATAATGTAATAGAGACCACTGTAGGATTTACAGTGTCTGAGAATGTAATTGAGACCACTGTATCTCACAGTGTCTTGAAAAAATGAATGAGACCATTGTATCTCACAATGTCTGGGAAGTAGGAAAGACCATTGTAATCAGTTACAATATCTTGGATAAAGTTTCGTAATCCTAAAAAGCACGAGTAGATGCATGATTGGGAGATTAGGAAAATATGATTGTGCCGTAATGCCTTAGAATAGGCATACGCAGATATGTTGAGTACATTGTTTATGATTGAAATTATGTCAAGTGTATATATTAATATACTAGTATGTTTGTATAGCTTAAAATGCCTAAAAGTCACATAATCGTCTGGAGGATGGAAGACACGGAGAACGGAAGGCTATAAAATGTTTTTGTTTGTAAAAGTAGTTATAGTTTAAGTCTCAATTAGACCCGTTTCTCTATAATTGTGGCTCTGATACCAATCTGTAACACCCCCAATTTCGTGATACACATCGGAAATCAAACTGGGTGTTACTTCATGGCACAACAGTCATAACAATAGAAAACAATCTCTAAAGGAGTCATTTAAAAAGGATTTATCATTTGATTTATATAAATATCTCAGAGTTTACAAAATAGGTCCCAGTTGGTTCCATTGTTTACAAAATACATCAATATAAAGTCTTTGATGTTTTATGAATGATTAAATATTTATAGCCTTCTTGATCTAGTCCTCGCTATTCCGTGCCAGCTTCCAACATTATGGACCTGAAATACATGCTTAAAACTGTCAACACAAAGGTTGAGTGAAATTCACAGAGTTTGTTAAATGGTTGAACACATTATGTTGGTAGTGTGAGTTATAAATTCACACCAATAGTTTGGAAACAAAACATTTATTATTAGACTAAGCATCATGCAATCAAGGCGTTAACTTGTTCCAAAATTAATTGGAGAAAATGTTGATACGTGCCCCAAGTAGGTAATTTTTCCGTTTTACCTAATGTTACTCAAATATAGTGCATTTGTTTACCGGACCTGGTCAAACAAACGGGATTCGTCAATCCCAATAGATCTATTCACAATATTCGCGCCCACCTTCACTCAGTGATTAATGATTCATGATTTAGGGACTTAAGTTTGGCAAATGCGGTAACTTCGTGCTAATAAAACAATCAGATAAGTATATAGTTTGAAAGCAATGTGTTCGGTTTAAAATAAAGCATGTATCTCCCCCAAGGGTTTGTAAAATAATTAAGTAATAGAAAGTGGGGCTATGAACTCACCTCAGAGTAAATGATATCAAATGTATAATGAGAGTAATGGATATGCCGTGAGAACTTTTACGAGCAACCTAAAATAGGATGCTGCGACTTAGGTTTGAAATAATGATGCGAAAGAAATAACAAAACTATATACGTCTCTATGTTGATCATGATGTAGTACATGGTATTTGTGTATGTCGTTTATAGAAATGGTCTAGTTGTGAAAACGTGTATAGTTTATATATATCGTACTACCGTTCGGGCCATCACAATTCAGAGGTCATGTAGTAAACGTTCGAGGAGCTAGGACACTTTAAATCGTAAATCCAGCAACTCGTCGATACGTTTTACTCAAATGAAACCCCTCACATGAAGCTCCATAGTTTTGTAGCACTTTAATAGATAAGACATATGTTTTGTTTATATATCATAAGTGTCAAAAATGTCCATATGGTTTGCAAACATAAGTTACATGTTTGTTTGGTTATGATTAGGAAATCATAATAGTTATCACAAGTATCGTTATAATTTATGTCACAAGTGTTTAAAAAAAGTTTACAAGTTTTCTAATTTGTAAAGTTGTTTATTACAAGTATAGTTTCATAGTTTATCAAGGAAGTAGATCCAAATTGTATTGAATACATTTAGGTTTGTCAAGGCTAAGGCCTTTGGTTTACGGTCTTGGCTAAATAAGTCTTGAGGCTTTAGCCATGGCCTTGCCGTGGCTTTGTTCTAGGCTACCATGGTCTTGAGACTCAGCCTTGGCTGTGGTCTCGGCTTAAGGCCATTAGGCCTCTTGGTTTGCCTTTTAGTTGTGACAAAAGTATAGTTGTGAAACTATATATAAGGCAGTTTCAGTTTTTGAAAGATAATAGCCTGTTTAAGCGTTTTCAAGGTCCGAGCTTCTTTACTATTAAAGGAAAACGTCATTCCGGACAACTTTCGTGTTTTAACTTTTTGATGATTCAGACCAGAAGTACCACTTTTAAAACGACCAACTGCTTAACAACTTGTGTTAGGCAGTTTCAGCGTTTTGGTTTCGCTAACTTCTTTTGGCCATAACTTTTGACTCGTTTGTCCGTTTCAGGTGATTCAAATTGATATGTTTACCTTTTTATCTTTTCTACCATAGTATGTAAGTTAGAAAGTTCCTATATGACTGGTTTTAATGGTTTCAAACGTGTAGAATATGACTGGTTTACTAGTTTGTTACTTTTACGACAATATATGAATTAAAACATGTGATTGAGTATATGTACATCATGAATCAACATAGTAACTATATATATAGCATGAAATTGTTAAGATTATGAATAATAAATGTCACACCCCCAAATTACCTGTTTTGCAGCGGAATGGAATTCCTAGGGGAGGACGATCATAGCATCAAAGTTACAGTTATATCAAACGACCTAAAGTGTCGTTTTGAAAATATCGTTTGATTCAGTAAAATAATCAGAGTTTACAAAACATAGGTCCCAATAGATTTCCAATATACCAAAATGAGTTTGTTACAATCAAACGATAATTAAGTGCATAAAATCTATATAAGACTCGTCGACACCGCGACTCTATGATAAGTCCACATGCATGCCATGAAGTGAATGCCTTAGATACCTGAGATAAAACATGCTAAAAGTGTCAACACAATGGTTGAGCGAGTTTATAGAGTTTGGTTAACAAGTAAAACTTTTAAAGAGCAATCATGCAACAAAGGCAAAGTTTTTTGGTCATTTAGAATAGTCCACAAAGCAAAGGCATTGTAAATCCACTCAGTTCCAAGTTCCGCCCATACAAAACTTGCAACCTGTGTGTTCACAACCCACTGCCAAAATATGTCTAGTTTATGTTCAAGCACACGAGGTCAAATGAGTTCCCAAAGCAAAGGCATTGTAAATCCACTCAGTTCCAAGTCCCGCCCATACAAAACTTGCAACCTGTGTGTTCACAACCCATTGCACAAAATATAGCGTATCAAATAGTCAAGTATAAGTGGTCATAATAGTTCACAATATAGTACCATGTATATAATAATTCAAGGATGCTCCGAACATGGAAGACTTTGCACTGCTCCTACAAGGGAGACTTTGTAATGATGCTTCTGATGAAACCAAATTATGCTGGGTGCCACTACCCAAAGTTATGTTGGGTGCCCCTTCCCAAAAATATACTGGGTGCCTCTTCCCAAAGATATACTGGGTGCCTCTTCCCAAATATA